>JAOEHX010025095.1:945-29243 GCA_025448015.1 Bolborhynchus lineola | reverse complement strand
TGGCCGAACATTCATTGACAAATTATGCAAAATGTATTTGAAAAGAAATTAGACAAATCTACAGAGGGTAGGTCTTTCAAAATCAATGAATCAGGATGGTTCCTCTCCAGACCCTGTTTCATGAAGCCTCATGCTTGCTCATTGTTGGCAGAAAGACAGAGCAGGAGACTGATCGCTATGCACCTGTGTTGCACTGAACATCTTTAGAGACAGAGCACTGGGCTGACATGCTTTTAATCTGAACATGCTTGACTGTTCTTGTGGTGTCGTAAGAGTTCCAAAAATACATAGCTGTTTTCTGCCTCTGAGTCATATGAATTTGATTGATAACTCTCTTGATTGCACTACAGGCAATAATAAATAGAAGGTGAGGCTCTAAGACCAAGGGCTGTATGGGTTCTAAAAACTAGGCTGGCTGAGGAAAGTTTGCTGATTGTTGGCAAAGCAGCTGATTTTTACAACAATCCTTTGCATACATCAAGGAGTTGAAGAAAATGGACACTGTGAGCAGATGTGAAAATTTGGCCTCCTTATCTTTCTTTGAAATATCAAGTCTTCTAGTCCTGTGTTAGCATGGGCCTCCTTCAATGAAACTTCTGTGTTACTCTCATAAGTTCATGCAAAAATCTGTTTCACAGTGCTCATATACTTCTGTATCCCTAGTGGGATTTGTACTACTTCAATTAATAAAGTAAGTTATTTGCAGCGCTTGTTCTGCTAAGTTGATTCTGTAACAGCTTGACGGGTAAGCAGGATGATTTCCATTTAGAAAAACAAGCAAAAATTTGAAACTAGGTTTTTCCATAACAGTCTGGCCTGACCCTGTACGTTGTCATGGCCAGGCTGAAGAAGACTTTGTTTCAGAGAAATCTGAAAAAGCCTGAGAACTGTTTATGAACAGTAAGAACTGTTATTCCTAATTCTCAAGTTTAAAATAATGCTTTTTCCAGCAGTATGGTTTGTCTAAATAATTAGGATTTTTATAGAGGATAACTTTGCATACTTTTATTAATCATATATACCTAATCTCCCTCAATTTCTGTCAAGGTCTTCTCCTCTGTTTTACTCTAGGGCAAAGAATTCATTCAAGTGTGAATCTGTGTTTACTTTTATTGCCATCTTTCACTTTTCAATTTACTAGAGCATGAATTTACTTTCACAGGATCATTCATCACATCACTTGTCCACTTAAGTTTTTCAGCTCTTGTGTGACTTTATTGGGGTTTTGGTTTGGGTTTTTTTTGGAGGGGTAAGTGGGTGCAGTTTCCCAGGCACTGGGTCTGAAGTCTAAGTAACTTAGAAGATGTAGTTGAACCCAGGACAGTGTTTTAATAATGAGGGTTTTTTCCCCCTCAATAAAATAGTACATAATGAATGCAGTTTTGGATTTGTGATTTGTAAATTTAGAAGCTGCAACATTTTTTTTTATACAGTGTATAACAGAGAGAAAACTTGAAATATCTGATAACAATTTAAATTGAAATTATGACATGTTTTTTTAAGCTTTTATGAGCAATGTTTGAAATAACAGTGAAGGAATGAATGGCTTTCTACAGTTGACAGAACTGCTACAGAGAGGAGCTGAAGAAACCTCTTTGTGCATGCCATGCTGTCAACATCAACTTTATATGTAAGGATGAGACTTTGTACAAACATGAATCAGGAAATTTGGTTATGGTACCAATTGCAGCTATAACTTAGTATCTATGAGTCCTGTGGAATAATTACTGTGAGGTGATTTGTGTTCCTCAAGCATCATCAAGTACCAGTCAGATCATTTAGTGTATTTTAAAAGTTGATTTCTTGTTTCCTTCCCCCTAAATTGAAATTCAAATTTGTATTAGCAAACTTAATGGGTTTATTTTTGAAAACAGGTGTTTGGCTTTGACTTTGCTCCTTCATAATGCAGTAAACAACTACATTCATTTCCCTTTGTATTTAAAATTTTTTTTTGGTATAATATGTTTAAAAGTAGCATAGTTCTTCCTGCTTGTCACAAACTTTTATCAGCAACACACAAATGTAGTGGTTTTCCAGTGCCAGGGGAATACCCAGCTCCCTTATAAGTTAGTTTAGCTGATTTAGTTAATGAGCTTAGTTAGCTCATTTTCATCATGGAGGTATTGTACTAGTACTATGCTTCACCTAAGGATGTCACGTCATATAAGGAATCCCGGCAATATGTTGACCAGACACTTTACCAGTTCTTCTGCCATCTACCTAAGTAGTTCAGTATCAGCTCTTCACCCAACTTTAACTAATCTAGAGCTTCTCTCTAGAGCTTCCACCTCTCCTTAGTGTGGACGCTTTACACTTTCTAGCTGAAAATTATTTTTAATTCCTATTCTGATTGTTCTTTAAAAAAACCCTCAATAGTCTTGCTTTTATTTATTACAAGAAAGGGTAATCAATGAAGGAAGGGTTCTATTTATCCTTCTGCCTATTCCAGTGAAGCATATGAAGTGGAATACAGCAGGTAGTGTCTAAATTAACAAATAAATTAAATTTAAACTATAATCAGATGAACAGGATTTGTGGCTGGATAGTCCTGGATGATGCTGTGTAAGTAGTGTTCCTTAGGCGGTCATTCTAGTAATCATCAGAAATTTTTCTGCTCCCAGCAGCTGTGGATAGTTATTTAGGACTAAGGATTAACTTTAATTAGAGAGGATGACAGGTTCTAAAAGGCCAGGATCCAAATATGTATTTATAACTTTTTTCATTTGGTGGTGTCATGAGAACTACAGAGCCAGGTTGGAGAGACGAAATCAGCAGCTGTGTTCCTGTAGGATGACTGGGTACTATAGAGCATGCGAATGGAGGAGAAACAGGGTGGGAAGTGGTAGGCCTGGAGGTTGTGCACATTTGTTCATTCCAGCTCAGGAATTATCTTGCAGCTGAAAAAAGTGTGAAGGGCTTCTGAAACTTACCCAAGATGCTTGATACTTCATTTTACGATTAAACACAAAGCAATGTGATTCTTGAATCTTTAAACATTTTACAAATATGTATTTATTCATCCTGGAGGAAAAAAAAGGTGGTGGTAGTTAATTATTAGCTGTGTCTTCTAAATGTTAGAGGAATCTGTGGGCCACCCAAAGCACTGATATTAAGGAAGATCTGAATTTCAGGAGTTCTTGTAAAAAACCACACCCTTCTCCACAACTGATAAAGTTGGCAACCTCATTATTAGGAGCAACCTTGGAAAAACAGCTGACTTATGAGTTGCCTAAATGTTAACATTCTTATCTCTGGACAGCTGCTGACTCAAGGCAGCCATGAAAGATTCAAATATAATTAAGGCTTTTCGTAATTCTGAAGAACATTTTGCTCATAATGACTATGTCTGTTAAATACTATATTCTTTTTGGATACAGTAAGCTATAGTTTTACACAGAAAGTAGGTTAAGAAATTTACAAGGGGTATTGGCTCTAAGCACCATAGTTTCTGTCAGAGATTTTTCACTTGATTTAAAATGCAAATCTTGGATTGGGTTTCATAAGGTAAAGGTAGCTAAGCAAAATAAGCTTAGACCATTCAGACGAGTTTGCTCTGTCTGCACTTCCTGGAAGATCTTGTTACTTAGGTAATTATAACAAAGAGGGTTGCAGTATCTCTATCTGTGGGCTGGGCTCTAAATTTGTATGAGCATGTGGCTTAGAAAGGATGATAATAATTTTGACTTACATCTGCTTAACAGTAAAACTTTGACTATTAATAGTGAGCAATTTCTACTGATCAGTCAAAAAAGTAAATTCTTTTCTTCTTGGAGACCTGAAAAGGTAAGTCGATTGGTTCTTTTATTTTGCTAATATATAAATTAATCTAACAAATCCTGAAGGTTAGAATGTGCTGATGTTAAAGCTTGTACTGGAGCATTAAATCTTGTTAGCAGTAGGTTTTTTTAATTTTTACCAAAGCTAAAAAAACGTTATTTTTCAAAATATGTGTATTTTTTTTAATAGAGGTAGATAAATCATGGTGTTCTGTGTCTGTTAATGTCATTCAGGAATGAAAACTGTTAAAGTAATTGCAATTAAAATACCAGCAAATAGATCCTGTTTGAGACACTTGGCATGCCCTAGGATTGATACATGTGTCTTGTTATTTAATAATAAGAAGAAAAGAATCCACAATTACAGATATTTCTATAGAACTAGATCAGAAATAGTAACTGAAAGCATATGAGAGCTGCAAGCTATTTTCATAATACTGCTCAGAACAGTACACTGTGAGAAGGGAGTGTCTGGGAAAGTAAGATTTGCCTGAAGCACAAGCAACAGGTTTGTCTAGAAAAAGATGTCAAGCAAGTAATATTACATTATCACTCTGGAGCAAAGAACATAGCATTTATTAATAAATCTTTGTTTGATCAGCAGGTTTTACTCTATCTTAATGCACTGAGCAGCAAATACACTGATACAGGTGAGAAAATGAGCAGTGTGTGGAGGCTGCCAGGAGATAAAAGACATAGTTCTGGTGGTATTTTTCAGCAAAACTTTGTTCTGTGCCTAGTTCTTCATTGAAGGGGGTTTTATTAGTAAAGTTTCAATTTTGTAATGTAATCTGTCATCATTTTCTGTACCTTTTTCACTACTGATGGTGAGACACTGTATTTGATATTTAGAAAAGATGGTAGTTCTGGATTTCTTGTTGACAAGTGTGTGATGCTTTAGCTGCTTTAACCACACAGGGTGGTAGCTTACTGCCCAAGTAAGAGCCTGCTGTGCAATCCATCTATAGAAACTCTATGCTATTTTCAGTATTTTCCACTTTTTTTCTCCCTTCTAATTCTGAGCCAGTCCGCTGTCCTGATTTACCAATACAAGTGGTGGCCATAGATTTCTGGGGGAGTGGCTGGTGGCCACATCTGCCAAAGGAGCAAATCAGCCAATGTGCGCCTCTGCCAGCTGCTTACTGTAGGTGGGTTTCTTTTCACTGAGGTGGTTATGACCAGTGTTACAATTGCTTTGAACTAGGGGAAATATTGCAAAGAAGGAAGCTTGTTGCAGTTGAGAATCGGGTATCTCTCAAATATTTAGTGAACCTACTAAGCTACTGGCAGGTAAATGTGACAACAGAAGATGCAAATCTACCAAGTCCAACAAATTGAAGCAATAGAATCGGGGCGAGTGTCTGTAAACTTCACATGTGTAAGCATTCTGAAATTCTAATTTTATATCAATTGACTTTGTGACTTCCCAGATTATTCTGAGCATTATTTGTGTAATGCCATTAAATAAAATATTTGGATCAGATGCATTTTGGTAAAATTCAGTTACATTTAGCATTGTCCATGTTAAATTATTATTTTGGCAAAAATGGAGAGACTAAAATCAACCATTAAACTAAACTCTGCCTTGGGTGATGCTGAAGATTTTTCTTCTGCTTTCTGATAAGGCATTCTTGTAATGATCTTCAGATTAATTTGATCTGAAGTTAAATAATGGCTTACCCATTACCACAAGTATAAATGGAAGACGTTGGATTAGAACATAGTAGTTTCTGACTGTTATTCCCGCATCTGTCCCTCTGGATAGTGGTGTCACATACATTGACTAGAATGGACATAGGACGCACACCTTACACAGAGCTTACTCATTGCTGGTGAAATATACACAAGGGAGAAAAGCCTGCATCTCAGAGCTCTTAGTTTGTAAAAGAAGCAAATAATTTTCACTTGTTAGTAAAAATGTTCAATTGCACTGGGCTTATTACTAAGATTGAACATTTCTTACGGTGCAGTAATTTGGAGTCAGCCTTGAGTATACTTTTTGGGATTTGATTTTTTTTTTTTTTTGTGATGGTCCCCATGAAACAATGATGTGTAAACTTTTATTTTAAAGCTGTCTGCATCCTCTGACTGCTGATTCTATGTTCTAGTGTTTAGACAGGCTCCAACTGAGAGATATGTATGTGATTTAGCTACGAATCATGCTGTTGGTCCTTGCAGCCAATGTCTCAATTGTCATTGGATGAACACAAAAATATTTTCATTTGTGTAAATCGCCATTACAGATTATTGTAATATTTGTTTGAATTCAAAATATTTGAATTCTTAGCATAGGTTATCACATGATAAATACAGATTAGTGCCATTCCAATGGCATTGGAATAGTTTGCCCCATAAGCATATGACCATGGCCTATACACTTACCTAAAACCTGTGTTATTTAAAGGCTATCTCTAGCCATTGTCAGATAGGGGTCTTTGTGGTGCTTAGAAAGCTGTCAAAATCTAACCCTTTTGAATCACAGAAGACTGTATCAGAAGTCTGAATGCCAAAAGACTGAATTGCACCCGTCATGGAAGAGAAAGCGTAATTCTGTGACCCTTTAAAGGCTTTGTCAGTGTTACATGTGTTAGAGCACTGCAAAAATCATGCATAAGTACGATCCCTGTTCATCTCTGAGTGGGCACTGGTTTCATACTTCAGTGATGAAGTGATGTGTAAAAGGGCCTTATTTAAGAGAGGATTTTCTCACTGGCAGTGAAATAGATAGCATAAATTATTTTCCCCTTTGAAATGTCATCTGTTGACAACAGTGACTGTTACTTGACTTAGAGTCCAGCAATGTGGCAACTGAGGCACGGACTCCAGTTGTGATGCAACTGAAACCATTTATTGAGGGAGCTTATAGGCTTTTTATAGACTCCTGCCTAGCGGTTAGTAATTGTTAGTATCTGTTAGTTTCTTTTTAGTACCTTTTGCAACATCATACACTTTTCTCAACCAATCACATTATTGTTCATGCGCCTTTGCTTTAACGACTTATTTGTTCTCAGATGTATAAGCACATTGCTCTGTCACCACTTTCTGCCACATTAGTACTTTCCATTTTCCCTTAAACACACATTCTTTTGTCTCCTCAGTCCACATTGGAGACTTTCATTAACTCCTGGGAAAGTTCCCAGTACAACATTAAATCTTTGTCTTTGGTAATTTCTTTGTTTCAATGTCTAGAGTTCTCGGAGATTATCTCGGTGTTCTAACTTTGACTCCTCTTGACTCCCATGGTTTGCGTCCAACCAGCTGTATAATGTCCATATCACTCCTTGTGGTGGAAACTTCGCTGTGTCCATCCTCCATACAGCAACACCAACTAACAAGTAGCAGATGATTTTGGAAGATTTTCTTAGTAATTCTTAATGTCAGATGGAAACATGAGTGTCTTTAATCCTTCTTTAAAGGGGCAACAGTAACTTCAGAAACTTCATACTTGGGGCATTTTTGTTGTTGGAAAAAAGAGCTGTATTTTCAGTGTCATGAAAGAAGTGATATGAAGATTAAATGAGGTTATAGGAAGGAGAGGTAAAAATAATTTCAGAATTGTCTTTACTATTCAAATGGCTATCAAAAAGCAGAGCTGCTACAGAGTTCTGCTTATAGGTTAAGCATGTTTTCCACTGTGTGGTCATTCCTGCATTGAAACTACTCAGTCCTTTTCTCACACAGTTCAAAAGGTTGAAATGCACTCAACTTAGAATCTAGGAAATTGTTGTTAAGGATAAGGGGTAGGGGAATCTCTAGCTTGCAGTATTTGAGATTGTTTGGTTTTATATCCATCTGCATTTCCCTGTTTTAGTAAAATCACTTAAAAAGAAAAAAAAATCTACAACGAATGAAAGCCTCATAAATCCCAATTCATGGGAACAAGTTTTTTACTTTTCATATTACTGCATTTTTGGTTGTGTTTTTGCAACAATAATTGGACTTTTCCTTGTGTGGTTTACTTTATAATGTAACAATGACAGGCCTGGTTTAGTGTAATACACATGGTTTCATCTGTCTTTTCAGACCTTCACTCCTCCTACTGAAGAAATCACGGATGATGGCTTCTGATGCTAGTCATATGCTGGAAGCGGCTTTGGAGCAGATGGATGACATCATTGCAGGTATAATAATGCTTTATTTTACACCAAACTGTTCAGAGATTTAACTATGTTTGTGCTTTTCCCTCCTGCAATTTTCCTGTTTACTTTTTAATTATCATTCTCAGTATGCCAAGTTCTCTGGAACATGCAGATTTCTCTGGTTGCACAGTTGTATGAAGAAAATTTAAAGCAAAATAAGGGAAGAAAACATGCAATTTCACCTCAGATATGTGACTATTGAAGTTACTTTGCTCTAATGCTCTAACTTAGATGCAATTCCACCTCGGACATGTGACTGTTGAAGTAACTTTGCTCTAATGCACTAACTTAGATGCAATTCCACCTCGGAGATGTGACTGTTGAAGTAACTTTGCTCTAATGCTCTTAGATACATTCTAATTCACATTCCATATTGCATGAGTTAGTTTTTTATTTCAGCGTGCTTTGAAAATATTTTTCAGTTAGGTGGGTAGTATATATCTATATTTTACACAAACATGCATATATAGATATACAAAAATATGTATCTATATAATCATATAATTTTATTATGCATGTATTTAAAACAGCTTAGCAATTAGTTACCATCACAGCCTAATGAGTTAGAATGTGTATCTTCGTGCTAAAATTTATAACCAGGAATGGCACTATATATTTCTTTTCTATACAGCTGTCCATGAGAAAGGCATATTATGCAAGACAGAATTTGTTGTCTTTTGGTGCTGTCATAGTAAGGCAGTTAAAAATTTTTCTCTAAACATTACAACCTCCAAGAAGAGAAGTTGATTTCTCTGGTTAGGACTGATACCTTTGGGGTCTGTGCTCACACACTATACAGTATAAGCTTCTAAAAGAAGTATCTGGGTAGGGCAATGATCTCACTTGCGCACAATGGGAAAGCATTTGCTAAAGCTTTATAAATTTAAATAGTGACGCCCATGCTGTGCCTTCAGATTTTTTTTTTTTTACATAATGATGAAGATGATGACATCAGCCTTTTTTTTGCTGCAGTTGTGTTTCTTCCTGATCTTTTAGGAAAGCTTTCTATCCAGAGATTAATATGGAGCTTCAAATATAACCATTAGACTAGCCATGCTTAGGCAGGAAGTCTTATTCAGGATTTTTAGTTTGAAGGATCTCTAGATTTTTTTTTTCTCATACATGTGTGGGTCTTCACTTCATTCCAAAACTGCAAGCTTTAACAGTCTGCTAAGATACACAAAAGTGTAAATGTAAATATATGATGGCTATAACTCCACAAATAAGTTTTCACACCAATGGAACAAGTTCTAGGCAATTAGGAAAATTAGGTATGTATTTCCTTCTCCCTTCTTTTTTTGAATGCAAAACCTCATTCAAACTAGATTTTAACCTCTTGCAAAGCACACAAACAGATAGTCATTAGAATATCTCTCAGATATGTAAAGAGGGAACAAGAGCAGCAAGTCTCAAGCCATAATTCGTAACCTAGGGATCCAAAATAATTTCTTAACCATTGCAAACCTTGGGTTATGATCGTGTTGAACACTATAAAAGAGCCAGAGGAACACAGAAGCCTATGTCCCTTTAATTATGCAATGAAACATGTACTCATAAACCACCTGCATACATCCAGAAATTTTAACTCAGTCTCTGTTGTCTGTGATGGTTTATGTATAGCCCAACACACATTGGTGATGTCATGATGCACTGACGATACAATCCTTCAGAAAAATCAAAAGAAGGAAAAAGTAGACATATTCTATTTAGATTGATTTTCAGATTAGACTTTTATTTTCTTCCAGGAGTCAGCAGAGCTTTGTGGTATGCTTTCATTTGAAGGAAATGTTTAGAAAACTTGGAATAATTTTGAGGCGGTTTTTTATTCCATAGTATTTAATCTGCTTCAATTTTTTCTGTTATTCATGCTTCCAGCGTATCTCAAATTGTCCAGTATCTCCTCTAGTGAACATAAAGCACCACATATTCACCAAACAGGTCTGTTGCCTTGCTTCTTCAAGCAGCGTTATGTGTTGTTTAGGAAAAAAAACCCAAAGTTTTACTTGATAATGCCGTTTCATATTCCCTTCAATAAAGTTTTGTAGACTTACAGGCTCTATAGTTTTTCCACTGAGAGGATAACATTGCTA
The DNA here is from genome assembly GCA_025448015.1 of Bolborhynchus lineola. Lineage (NCBI taxonomy): Eukaryota > Metazoa > Chordata > Aves > Psittaciformes > Psittacidae > Bolborhynchus > Bolborhynchus lineola. The sequence continues at coordinate 19,238 of JAOEHX010025095.1, read as the reverse complement.
GTCAGCAGTATTTCCATGAATGGAAGCTCTGAAATATGTTTGTTGTGAGGCTCATTCTGGGTAAGACAATAGGTGTTTGGTGTTGAGCACTTTTTCCATGGTATGAAAAGATAGCCTTGTGGTATGTGGCGTAACTGATTAAATGGCAATATATGACTGCCTAAAAAAAGTCATATATTTCTTCTAGTTTCATGCCAGAAAAATAATTCAGGTCAGAAGCCAGGTGTGATGTTGGTTTTCTTTTTTAATGTTGTTTTCCTTTTCCCCACTCCATTTTCAGATTGTTTGTGCCCATAACATTTTGAGGTTAATCTTGATAAATAAAGAATAGAATTAAATTGTTTCAGGCTTCCAAACAGCATTGCTTTTACCCCACACACACTTAGTTGCCCATGATGGTGGAGACAGTGATACAGAGAAGTGAAGCAAATGATGGAAGAAAAGTTCTGTGTGAATTGCTAGATTACATTTCCCATTCACAGCTGTTTTGTAGTGGTGTTGGTGTCCACACTCTAAAATAAGAAGATTAAGGCATGCTAGAAGTGTGTAGAGTTTGTTTCCACAGTGCATGGATAAGTCATGAGCAAATTGGCAACCTCTTCTGGAGAGCTGACTTTATGATTTCACATTATTTATATTTTTTAGTCTAATGTCCACTGGTGTTCAGTATGATATGGAAAACAGGCTTATATAAAAATATCTAATGGGAGAAGAACCAAGATATTTTCCAGACAACGCATCTGTCAAGTCGCATCAATGTTAACTGAATACTTATGTATGATTTTGGAATTATATCTACCCGTACCAATAAAAAAAATCAAGTTGTTTTATTCTTTTACTTATTTTTAGTTACAAAGCAAAAGCTTGATTGGTTGGGAAGGTTGTTTAGCTTACTTATTTGTTTATTATTTTCCAGTACTAGAAATAGTTAAGACATTTTAATGCAGGTTGAGTTTGGTTGATAAGCTGGAGGCAAGGGATGCCATCCAGAGGGACCTTGACACACTTGAGAGGTGGGTGAATGTCAGCCTCATGAAGTTCACCAAAGCTAAGTGCAAGGTCCTACACCTGGGTCAGAGCAATCCCAGGCACAGCTACTAGCTGGGTGGAGAAGTGATTCAGAGCAGCCCTGCAGAGAAGGACTTGGGGGTGTTGGTCAATGAGAAACTGAACGCGAACTGACTTCAGTGTGCACTTGGAGCCCAGAAAACCAACCATATCCTGGGTTGCATCAAAAGGAGCGTGACCAGCAGTTTGAAGGAAGTGATCCTGCCCCTCTGGTCTCATGAGACCCCAGTTGTGTACAGTTCTGGTGTCCTCAGCATAAGAAAGACATGCTATTGGAGCAAGTACAGAGGAAGGCCATGAGGATGATAAGTGGGCTGGAGCACCTCCCAGGCTCTAGCCATATGAAGACAGGCTAAGAGAGTTGGGGCTGTTCAGCCTGAAGAAGAGAAGGCTGCGTGGAGACCTCATAGCAGCCTTTCCTTATCTTAAAAGTACCTACAAGGATGCTGAAGAGGGACTCTTCATCAGAGACTGTAGCAATAGGACAAGTGGTAGTGGGTTTAAACTTAAGTGGGGGGAAGTTTGGGTTAGATATAATGATTCTTTTACTGTGAGTGTGGTGAGGCACTGGAATAGGCAGCCCAAGGAAGTGGTAAATGCTCCATCCCTGGCAGTGTTCAAGGTCAGGTTGGACAGAATCTTGGGGCAACATGGTATAGTGTGAGGTGTCCCTGCCCATGGTGGCAGGGGGTGGAACTAGATGAACTTAGATCCTTTCCAACCCTAACTATTCTATGACTCCAAGTCTGTTCTAGACATTCTCCTCTAGCTAATGTTTGTGTGTTTCAGAACTGTTTATTAAATATTCTGGTATGATTGAAGGACTAAATATATCTGCTGGAGCCTGTACTTAGACACGGTTATTATTCCAATTTGTCTCAAATTGAGAAACATAGTAATTATTCAAGTTTGATCCTCTCTAATTCAATCCAGTAAGCTTCTCTATGCAATTTGGGCAGTGACTGGAAAAAAGGAATGTTCTCTCATTCTGTATGGTGAGAGAACAGATAAGGTAGGAAACTCCTTCAGGAGGAAGACTGGAGGATTGTCATGAAACAAACCAGGACTGAGTCTTGTAACTGCAGTTCTGTACATAAAGACTGGAAATACTGGACAAATCCACTGTGCAAATGTAGCTGCTGTTGAGTAGACTTGAAACGGCAAAAAATCAACTGTTCAGAGCTTGTGCTATTTCATTTCACTGTGTCAAGATTCTGTGGGTATCTCTAGGCAGCACTGGATTCAAAGACAAAGGCTAAGCTTCATGACTTTTGTGAGCCTTATGTACCTGATGAAAAAGATAATTCCTTTGGGATAAGGCTTGAGTGGGTACTAGAAGAGCTGTGCTCTTCTCTTTGCTTCAGAAACCTTTGCTTTAGGCACAAAATGAGCATTAATCACTATTTTAAAGAAGTGAGAAGTCCAGAGATGTGTAATGTGCATTGGCTTATTTTTGAAGCTTGAGTATATATATATATATATATATATATATATATATACACACACATGCAAAACCAGCATTCTCTTTGTTTAATGAGAAAACAGTCCTGATTTCTTTTCTTGGCTGTAGTTATTGTTAAAATATGAGATTGTGGGCGTGCAAATGCATGTTACAAATATTTACAGATTTACTTCCTACTTTTAGCCTTCTATTTTTAAAAGTCGTGTCCATTACTCCAAATGTTAACATAGCTCATAGATGATTCTCATTAATCTAAATAAAAAGTCTCACTGTAGACTTTGCATCTCAGTGCAATACAAAATATATTAGAGTGTATGAGGGTAGGATTCTGAAGCAAAATTAACAAATTGAATTTCATTGGGCTTGATCAAATTTGACAGATAGGTCAATGTTCCCAAGTCTTTTATGCTTCAGTACATCTGCACTGATAACCCACCCTCATAGCTATATAAATTAGGCATGCTAAATGATTAGTCTTATTGACTAAAATAGCAAAGAGGACTAATGTGATTGTCAATGAACATGACATCCATTAGCTAGAATGACTTGCACTCAAAACAGAGGCTTTCTCTAAAGAAAGCACTCAGATGTCAGATCTGTCTATGAGTTCTTTATTTGAAGTTGCTTCTCTCTGAGGATCAACCACAGCATTACTTTCCCTTTTGCTCAGCTTTTACCCATTTATTAAAATGTGTTTCTTTATATGACTATAAATTTTGATTATTTTCTCCTTGCAATATATCCTAGTGAATGAAAATATTTTGTATTTTAATTTTGTATCAAACTGCTTTTCTCTGTCAACAGTCTGGAAATCCATGATTTCCTTTTGTGAGTAATGACCAAACTCCTGTCACAGTATTATCGTCTGCTTTTGTCTTCAAATTCACCAACTAATCAGTGTAATTATTGAGTTTCCTTTTAACCACAGTTCCTGCAATTGCTGCGTACTGAAAAATAATGGGAAAGTTATAAACTTGTTATCGCATAGGTGTCTACTGCTATTTCAGTATTAGTACTGAGAGATTAAAAAATATAAACAATTGTCCAGGAAATATGCATTTTTAAATTCCCTTTTCCTGAGGTGGCAGAATGCTGGCGGTCAGTTCATTGCTTTAGCTGTGTGCTACAAACCCAGCCAGTTCCCTTACCCTTGCTGAAAAATGGGCCTTTAGAGGAAATTATGCATAAGAGATTAACAGGATTTTAATTCAAGTTTAATGTATTTTCCTCATGGCATCTCTTTGCCAGAATTTGAAGGAGGACCAGGGGATGTGTGTGTGTGTGTTGGGGAGAGGAGGGTGTTTCCTTCATTTTTTTTTCTTTTTCTGTCCTATCATAATTTTACTATGAAATCCATAGAGTTCAAGTTCTAGAGGTACGCTATGTTCCTGGATGTGTTAGATTACTAAGTCACCTCTAGTTAAATGATTGGAATTTGGACTATAAAAATGCAGGAGTGGACAAAAAATACTAACATTTCTATTTGAACCCCTTTGGATGAATTTTAGATTTTGTGGACTACGGCTTTTACTAAAATCCTACAATAATAATGAGAAATCAAAATATTTCCTCGTGACCTCATCCTTTATCCATGAATACTCATATACCTCACCAGAGTATTCATTCAGAATGCAAGGACTACTCTCACAGCACTTCGGGAGAAAAAGATAGACAAGTGTTCTGCTCCATAAGGGATTGAAATTGTCCAGACCAGACAGAGTGCACTTAATCCTATTTTTTGTGGTGTGTATGGGGGGGGGGCTGGATCTTACTTGAGCTGTACCCTGAGTGACGTACGGCTGATGGGCAGTACAAGCCCCTTGTGATTGTGTAGAATAACTAAAGAATAGCTTCTGTTTTTCATTTGTGTACTTTAAAATGGTTTTATATTTTTACCATTAATGTCCTATTCAAGATTCACAGTATTTTCCAATTAAAAACTTAGGCTTTATAGTAAAGGTGTACAACTTTTTATAATTTTAACAGAGATCTTTGTAGGATTTATTTTTAGTGCACTGAACTGGCACACATTATAGTTGAAATAATGATGGGAGAAACAGAGTAATTAAAATAATTAAAATTCTTTATACATCAGAATAACTGAACAACAACAGTTGTGGTGGTTTTCTTGTATTTTCTAAAAATATTGTGATTGTGCTAAAAGGCTGTGCTTCAGTTAAAATTAGTGTGTTTCCTTTTCATTTTCTGTTCTTTTCCAATCAATAATTTAGGCTTTTTTCTGAATACATACAGCGCTTGCTTATTTTGTTACTGCTATGCATTAATTAAGGTGATCACTTGTGAAGTGTACTACACAAGGTATACAATGGCTTTTTGAAACTATTAGCTAGAGCATATTTATGAATAGATCTTAATAGAGTTAGAATAAAGGTATGGAAAAGGAAATCAAATAGTAAATTACTTGAAAGCAGGTCTTTGGTAGAGAAATAGATAACTTCCTGGCATAACAGTTGCAGAAAAGGGCGTGCCCTGCAGGGGGGAGGGGGGAATAAAAATGATGACCTTTAAATATTCTGTACATTAAAGAGGAAAATATAAAAGCTTAACACAAATTTTTAGGGTTTATCATTTGTAGTTCAACATTTCTCTTTATTTTGTTACACTTCTCATAGTTTATTAGGTGCTGACAATTAGCTTCATGCTAATTGACATGATACTTGAATTTGGAAAAGCTAATTAGTTAACTCCTTAGATGTCATCAACATTAACACATTTATAACACTCTAAAATCTTTTATAACTTTAAAAATCTAGCATTTCACTGTCTTTCTATTTATTTAGTCCATATTTTTTCACATTATCTATCTGTGGTTTTTCTTTTAAGTTTGTTAACATCTGAGACATGGCCTCACAAACTGTGCACACACTTGAATAACCGCTGCAGCTATTCAATAATATATGTTGTATGGGTTTTACACATGATGTAGCTTTCAAGTGAAGACCTTGCATAACTTTTCAGGTGCAATTTTGACCTGTATTTTAAAAGCATGTGAAAATCATGGCAATTTGCAGGTTGATTGCACATGCGTGGCATTGTCAACGCATTCCTTGTTCCAGATTGCCAGAGCAACCTGAAGTCTGGAATTTCCTCAGTTTTGAGTGCTTAACCTTGCAAAAGGTTAAACACCATAGCTATTTGTGCTGCTGTCCCGAAACATGTTTCCCATACTCTCACTATCCTAAACATGTTTTCTTACTGATAGAGGGGCTCTGAGCACAAGTAAGAGTGAAGAATTTCTTGTTTGTGGTACTGATGGATTCTCTCTGTAAACAGAACAGTGCAGAAGAATCTTATGGAGCTGAAAGCCCTGAGAATTTGTTATAAATGGTTAATGATCTTTTACAAAAATAGACATTTAAAATTGTTTTGTTTAGGACAAAATTGTCCTTTGAAGATTCAAGTCAAATAGTGATCTACTGATCAAGTTGGTGTCTTACCTTCCTTGAATGTGTTCCTGCCTTTTTAGCAAAACAACAAAATCAATTTTCTTGAAAATAAGTGTTTAATTTAAAATGGAGAAAGCTTTGCAATTGAAATGTGCTACTTGAAATTCTTTGTCTCTGACTATAGATAAACAGTTTTGTTGGTATAAAGCAACAAAAGTCATGACATAGACACATCAGCTTGCTAAAATGCAGTACTGCATTGTGTTTATGCAAAATAAAAACCATACACCATAGGTATTTGTATTGAATTTTGAAAAAGGGTGGGGAAAAAAAAAAAAGAATTGTGAATAGCTTCAAATATAATGTGTAGCAAAGGGAGACAGTTAAACCATAATGGCCATAACACCATAGGATTGAAAATCAGAGACACAAAGGTTCTTTTGTGGTTTATATAATGTAATCTGTTTTTCAGTAAATGAGTCACTTAGTTCTTTCACAGGCTACTGAACAGATTTCTAAGATCTAAATTTAAACAAGTTTCATGAAACATGGGAGTTTGTTAAATTTAAAATCAGAGCTTCTCAACTTCCTACTTTAAGGCAATGAAATGGGTATGAAGGAGTCTTTTTAAAAATAGTGTAATTTTTATAAAACAAGATGCCTTTATTTCCTCAGAAACTGAATGTTCTTTTCCCTATGCTTTCAGAGTTTCATTTATTTTTCATTAAACTATATTGATGTTACCAGTAGTTTACTACTACTTACTATGATGGATTTTATACTTACATATTATGGATTTTGTACTAAAAAGATGTATTTGTTGTCTCACAACACTGTATTAGACTACTGGTTTCACAGGCCCTAAATCCCCTTATATTTGTGTGTAAATAGAAAGAGAATGGGTGCAAGTATTTGCTCTTCTTTAATGAAATATGTTGATCCTGTTCTTCCTGTGCAATGGAGACTCAAATCTCCATCATAGCTGCATAATCCATCATCTTTTTTTCACCAGCTGTGGGGCTGCTTAGCCTGTGTTTCTGGATAGGAGCAATCTTTCTATAGCTGAGTATACAATACCTAATGTGCTGCACAGCTGCACATCACAGTTTAGTCTGTAAGCATGTAAAAGGAAAAAGGTTGAGTAATTACATAATTTGCATAACAAATTATAGACAGGTCTTGAAAATTGTCTCAAGGACTCCATGTGTGGTTGTAAATAAAGCTCAGTTGAAAATGATCTGAGCTGCTTGAAACTTGCATCTGAATGTGGTCATTAAAGTTTCTAGGCTTGGAAATTTTTTCCTAGGACTTCCTGCTAATCCAGCTTAACAGTTGTTCCCTGTAGTTAAAGATCTAAAAGCAGAGATTTGAGGAGCAGCTAATATGAGCTATGATTCAAAACACACCAGTTGTGATGTATTTTGCATTACAGTGTTAGAGGAAAGGATTGTGTGAGCTGCTACTTCACTCCTTTGACAGTAGGCTTAGAAACAGGGAGGCTGAATTATGTCTCATCCAGACCTTACTACTAGTTTACATAAATCCACATTTTCAGGACTGTCTTCATGAGGAAAAAGAGATTTGTGCTTCGAAGAAAATTACACACTGTAGTCTTCAAGGAGAGAGGAAGAACATGGACAACCTTACGCTTACTGAGTAAAAGCTAAGGTAAAAAAACAGAGTTCTCTAGCAGTGTAATGATGGACTGAAAGGCCAGAGAAAATGTATGTTTGTAATTTTATTCTAAACCATTGTTGGTCATATTTCAAGATTGTTACCCTCGATTAGTTCAGCTTTCTATGAAGTCATCCTTACCCCAGCATAGAAGTAGCTTTTGGGTTTTCTTGTGGGGCTTTTGTTGGATTTTTACTGTGTTCTGGACTAAAGGAGTCAGCAGTTTTAGGAAAATCTTTTTTTAACCACTGATGTGTCTTACCAGATATTTTTGTTCCAAAACTCAGCCAGTTTTAGAACAAAGATAATGAGCTAATAAGAATGAATGCATGTGAGCAGAAGTTAAAATACAAGGAAAAGTGAGAGATTGGAAACAGTATCTACTGCTACGAGTGATGAAAGTTGGGTGATGGATGAATGTATGGAGTATTAGCTGAGGAGAGTTGATTTTCAACTGGCAAGGCTTTCTGCTTCTTTCTTTACTTCATTTCATAAGCCACCAGTAGTGCTGATTTCTGAACATGTTATGTATTTGCCCAAAAGGAATGTTTCTTTGAAGCCGTTCAACTAATTGCAAGGAACTTTGAACTGAAAATGTGCTTGCATGGTCAGGGTGTAGGAAACGTATAACTTAAAAGTGGTTTTTCTTTCTTTATTATTTATGTTATTCTTTATTCTATGCATATACTGGGCAGCAATGTTTAACCTTCTTCATCCACTGTCTGCCTTTTTTTGGCAGTCAGAATTGATTTGTTTGGAATGTCTCAGTTCCAATGTTTCGTTTTCCTTTCATTCTTTCTTTCTTCCTTTCCTACTCCTCTAAGGTGGACATTTATGATGATTAATTGTGTTCCAGTAGTACTCCAGAAAACCATGGTGTTGAGTATTATATAAATATAGTGACAAAAGATTCCCCTGTGTCCTGTTTACCCCTGGAAAAAAATGAGGCATAGAAAGACTGTGACTTGCTCAAGGCTATACAAAATTCATCTTTTTGCAAGAGTTCAAAACTGCTCTTATTTTTCCAAGTATCTGTAAAGTTCTCATGCTTGAACCACATTCTTCCCCATTTCAACTGTCTATATTAAAACTACACACAAATCAATTATTGTTGGCAGAGTATAGTGGTAACATGTAGTGATCTGTGCACTATGGAAACTCCTTTAAGCATCAATCTGCGAAATTCTTACTGTCTGATTCTAAAACGTAAAGTGTTTGCAGCATAATGATTTAAAGGTTTAAACTAATGGAAAGAAATATAATTATTTACTCCAATGCCCTTTTAATTCTCTTTTTCAAGGTGTGTTTTTCTGGTGAGCAATATATATCCTACTTGATATGAAACTACATGGAAAGCAATCAAGAGAAGCAAGCCTGTGATTTATTTGAATTTAGGTATTAAACCAGGAAGCTTTCTAAGTTTAAATGCTGAGTTACACTGCATTTCTGTATTTCTTTACCTAGTATAAAGTGCATTAGTTGTTGCTTTCAGAGGAATTCTTTGTTGTCCGTTTCAGCCAGGATCATAGAAAGTACTACAGTGCAACCATATCAAACAAGTTTAAATTTTAATTTCACACTGAAGGAGTGTATTTGATGGGGAGGTGTGAAAGGTCATGTTCTCTTGGTGATGCACTGAGGTCTGTGGGTAGCTCCTGTTCTGGACAGCGAGAGTTACTCATTGAAGAGCTTTGTAACCTCTGTTGATTTGAGTACTCTGGCCACTATCCAGCCAAGCAAAGCACTTTTAAGTCCCTGCTTAATATTTGTGATAGCAGTTACTGGAAACTAGTGGAATTTTGGTTGCTGAAGGCTAGAATCTTCAACATATCTAAGAATTATGCCCTGTATATACTTGTCATGGTTTAAGCCGTAAGTCATGCAGTTTGCTCACTCACTCCCCACTCTTTCTTACCCCCTACTCAAGGGGTGGGGGGGGAATGGGGAGAAGAATCGAAAGAATGTAACTCCCATGGGTTGAATAAGAACAGTCCAGTAACTAAGGTATAACACAAATCACTGCTGCTACCACCAATAATAATAATGACCAAGGAAATATAAGGGAAGAGGATATAACTGCTCATCACCCGACGACTGAGCCATGAACTCACTCTTCCGTGTTCCTGCCCTTAGTTTTTCCATCCTGGGCATGACGTGCTGTGGTATGGAATACCTCTTTGGTCAGTTTGGGTCAGGTGTCCTGTCTCTGCTTCCTCCCGGCTTCCCTCCTCCCTGGCAGAGCATGAGGCTCAGAAAGTCCTTGGTCAGACCAAACATTCTAAGCCATAACTATAAACATTGGTGTTATCAGCACTATTCCCAGGCTGAAAGTTGACAACACAGTGCTACTAAGAAGGAGAAAAATGACTGCTACTGCTGAACCCATGACAATACTCCGCATGGTAAAGGTATAGATATGGTTTGGTTTTTGTTTGTCTCTCTGGTGGTATCAGACACAGGTACATTCTCTCAACAGTGCCTGCTTTTTAAAGTCTAAATACGAACCTTAAATAGTGCTGATATATTGATATATATATAACATTTCTGTCATGGATAATAACATCAGTTGAAAGATTTAAAATTATTAATTAAATTGAGCCTTTCAGTCTCTATTTCCTTCATTTATCTTTAGTTGGTATTAATCAAAGAGATGTTTTGCTTTTCAAGGTTAAATGGAACTAGTGCATATAGGAATTTACAGACTTGTACTGTGCTGTCTGTTTCCTGTTACTAGCTAAGACAATTTCTAATTGCCTTTATTGACTTCTTCAATTTAAATTCCTGTACAATTTATGCTCAAAATTAATTCCCAGACTTAGGTATGTGGTAAGTCATAAGATATACCAGCTTTTGTGTGTTGTTAGGTAATTTAGGGAACATGAGTTTGCCATAAGGATGTCTTTGATGATTTTAATTTGTTGTGTCCTATTTTTCTTAGCAACAAATAGAGAAATATTTCCTTCTTCAGGCTTCATTTTATTTCTTCTTTCATGCAAATTTAAATGGAGGAAAACTTGAGGCAGGAAAGGAACAGTAAGAGAAAACACCTGAAAATTCTTGAATTGACTCTGTCTCAATCACGAGATGTCAAGCTGATACTCCCAGTAAAAATGTGTTACCAGCTTCCAAATGTCCCTACACAGGACAGGACTATTGTCAAGGCCCACCTTAGATTACAACTATTGAAACTTGGCACGTAGGCCTTACACATGGACCCAGTTCTTGAGAGTTCTGAGAAATTATGACCCTCATCTGCTGTGTAAAATGAGAGACTTTGAGGCGGGTTAGAATTCTGCCAGTCTGAACTGTCAGTTGAAGACCTTAGGATGAATGAAGCATGCATTCTGAATATGCCCAGTCTCAGGAAATCACAGAACATATAATCCCTGGCTGTCCCTTCCTTTGCTCCACCACTTCAGAAGTTTTACGTTTATAAAACTGCATTTCTCAAGGGCAACAGTTCTTCTGCTTGCCAAAATTAAAGTCTGTGCATATTTGGTGTTTTTTCCCCTAGTGTTTTGGTAGAGGCAAATCAAATAAGGACATGCCCAAATGTGTGAATTTCATTGTGATTGAGTTTTCCTACAGAATTCTAAATTATTTTCTGTAGAAGGTAGACATTGCCAGTAATGTTGTAGCCATCATAATCTAAGGATGGAGGCAAGATGTGATACATAGTGAGGCATTTAGACTGGTGAGGGGAGATGTTGCCAGTACTGTCAAGAAAGTTACAGTGGTGTGTATGATATGACTATGTATTTGGCTGTGTAAGCTACCTACCAAGTATAATTGAAGTCCTGAACCATTGTTTTACATCTCTATTCAGCTTTAGCTTAAAGATTATGGCTTTTATTTCACAATTATTGTATTGGTTGTGGTCCTGAAAGGGTGTGGTTGATTTGGATTGTGTAGATTTCTGTTTGCTTGTTTTCTCTTGTCTGTATATAAAAAGTATTCACATAAATAACATGAAGAATGCTGTAACAGAATGCTCCATTATGTTTCCCATTCCACATTTATTTTAAATTGTCAGTTCATTGACAGAGTAGCTACCAAAGTTGATTGTGAAGTAAATTTGGATCCTGTGTGTGGCTCTGGTGTGAAAAGTACTTGCTAAGCAAAGACAGAAAAAATTAGCATGGAGTTTTTCAAAAGAAAGAGTTAGAAAGAAAGTTTAAAAGTCCTAATCAAAATAATCAAGGAAGCTGGATCTTTAAAAGTAACGTCGATGCAATTTTGTGTGTGTATCTCTTTTGAAAAGGGAGTAGCAAAGCACTCTGGATAAATGAAAAGATTTAAGAGGTTATATGACCCAAATGGCTCTTACACAATTTGGAAATCTGCTATCGTTAGTTGCTAGAGTTAAACATTAATCTGCAGTAGCAAGTTCATAAGCATAAATAGCTAAGCTGGAATGAGTAGCCGAGAGTATAGGAACACACAAGAAAGCGTCTCTTTGTGATTGGAATACTCAAATCCAGCAAAAGTGTTAGCTGATCCTCTCCTCAATAAGAAATAATTCAGGAAGACGATGTTGATTTATGAGGTGAAATTGTCCTGTGTAGCAGACTTTGTAGCGCCTGATATTGAAGAAGCTTTATCTTGGACATGGTCTTTGCCAGAAATTAAGATGAGAGCTTACTCTTGAGGTATTAAAATAAACTCATAAGCAGCAGAATTCAGCAGGACCAAACAGCAAATATTCCAAGTTTGGAAAGAGGTATATATAATACCTCAGTAGTGAAAATGAGTGTTACTTTAAAAAAAAATGAAATCCGTACTACTGAGCCTTGCAAAACTTTACAAATTTCTAGGGATAGTTTTGCATTGTTTAAAACAATATTAAACAAAACCAACAACCAACCAAACAAACAAACCAACAAAAAAACAAAACCCCTCAACAGCCCATATACATCCTACAGTAGAGGTCAAACCACACAATTTTTTGCACATATCTGACAGAATTTTTTTGTGTCATTAAAGAAGTGGTTGAAGGAGGCCTGGTTATTATTATTTAGAGTCTTCCTGAAAGCTTTGAGTGAAGTTAAACATTGGGTTTCAAATTAAATACATCTGCTTGAGGAAAATAACTTAGCATTTAATTTTCAGAGGCCCAGTGATGATTTCTGATCCTTTCTTGACTCAGATGTAAAGTATGTTAAACACAGAAGTAAAACTAAGAATAGTATAGAGATTATTATAAACCCCTCATGTAGATCAATGATGCAGTCTTCTAAGGAATACTATATGCTACGTGAATCCAAAATACACATGATCAAAAGCCTAAGAAAAAATCTTCCATGAAAGGGAAAAATGTGGTTGTTTATGCCAGAGAGAACGGGAATCAAAACATTACATGAATACAGTCTATTATGTACCTGAGGCAATGAATTGTAAAAAGGAGGAGGGGAAAAAAAGAAAGTAGAGCAAGTTGAAGTTTTCCATCTGATGAATTCTGAAAGAAACAAAGGGATATTAAATGAAATCAAGGTCTGAAATTCAGGACTAAGAAATTACAGCTCATTTTAATGTGCCTCTCATTGAAGCACAGTAGTAAGACAAAAAGATTTGGAGATACTTGAATTTGTATTATTTACATTTCTTCCATCAAGTGTGATATGTTTATTGTTGTGCTTATTGTTCTTGAGAAAATAATACTGTTGCTGGAGGGCTGGCAGGAGGGAGGTGTTGTAATTTAAGACAGATTTTTGTAATTTAGAGAGCTAGCAAAGTTTCTTCAGTAACTTTTATTGCTAAAGTGTTGGGTTTTTCTCTGAGTGAGGATTTTAAACCTGCTTAAGGTCACAGATTTTTCTAGTTCTGGTAACATGTTCTATTTTCATACAAGTTTCTTGTCAAAGAATTGCCTTAGTCTTTCATAAGTTGCTTAACAGTGCTATGTGTAGAGATTTCTATGTAGCTGAGAAGTTAGTGACATCTCATGGTACCCATGGAAAATTACAAGTGATTTGTGGTAAGGATTTGACATTTATCGTTTAATAGACATTGCAAGTGTTTTCTAGATCGTAATTTTTTAATATGCTTGTACATACCTCTCATATTTAATTCATCAGTGTTTGTTATTTATCTAGAGACTAACTTAAGTATTGGTAAGCCTGAAATACTGATATTTGTCAGATAGCATCTGAAGTCCAAATGTTGCAACATGTAGTATGTATATATTTGTAATTTACAAAATAGTTATTTAACATTATTGTCTCTCCTGGTTTTCCTTGGTTTAGGTACAAAGTCAGCTACAGAGTATGCTAATGGTGGTTATGATATTGTGTCACCTGCTCCATCAGTATACTTGGGTGCTTTTCAAATTTTGCATCTCCTGGAAGATCTAAAGATGGCACTGGAAATGCTTGAGGATCCTCAAGAGAAAGAAGCATTGCGAAATCAAATTCCAGGGGCCACAGCAGTGTGTATACGGGAGTGGTTTGAAGAGAATCTGGTGAGTGGTTACTTTATTGCTTTTCCATTTTGTTTGCAAACAGCATCGGTTCAAGTATTTTTATACTTCAGTTATTTTTGTAATAACTGAAATCTGCATACTGAGAGAACTACAGGGGATGGTGAACAATTCATATGCTCTTTAGAAAGCATTTTATGTGCTGATTACTAAAACCGTGCAGATACAGGAGTATAAGAAGTTGGTAAAAAGACTTACTTTGTCCTTGGTGAGAGAAAAGAAAGTAAAAGTGAACTACCAAACAAGATACCTTTTCCATGGGATTTTTTTGTTGTTGTTGTTTCTTTGCTGGAGATAACAAACAAGTTTATAACTAGTCATAAAACTTTTCAGTTTTAAACCACCAATTTGGAATATGGTGGCATTGCCTGTTGAAGGGACAGACTCAAATTAGATGAGTCTTCTAAATTTTCCCTCACTATATTTCCTTTACCTTAACTATGGGTATTATGAATCTCTGAAGTATCTTGTACTCCAGGTAGTGAGGGTAAATGCAGGAAGGCTCTAGCTTTTGAATGTGAGACATTCGTACTGCGATCGATGGGGAATAAACATGTGACTGTCTTGGAAAAGATTAAGGCTTACCAGGTGAGGAGTGCATCTTCAGACAGACATTAAAAGAAGAGATCTATTGGATGTCAAGGAAGAGAAACAGCAGTGCCAGAACACTCCTCTTCACCAAGCCTGCCACTGCAAGTGAATGATGGTTTCTGAATGAGTAAAACCTACCTGTCACTTTGTCAACTTCCAAAACGTTTTCTGGATGAATGGATTTTCTTCTGGCTTTGTCACTTTTATGTGATTGCGCTTTTGTTTGAACTTGTCAACTGCTGTTTTGTTGGCATTCTCTACAGAGTGCAGGTCTATGGCGGGAAAGTCCTGGTTCAGACTGTATGAAAGAAAGGAATGAGAATTCAGTACCAGTTTTGAAAGCAAAAGGTGGAGGCAGTGATTAATTTGGATTTGCAGTGCTAGATTTTGTGCCCATATCCTTAGGCCAGCTCTTACTGACTTCTTGACATAGCAGAAATTTTAATGCTTTTTCAAAGCTTTGTAACAGATAAATTAAGACATAAATTTTCAGAGTTGTTTACAGTAAAGTTGGTCCTGAACTAGCAAGCTGAAGTTTGAATCTGGTGGTCTGGCTTTTGGCCCTTTTGTTGCAGAAATGTTAATTAAGCTGGCTTTTCAGCTCTGCAATGGAGGGAACACTTGATGTTTTGACTCCTCATATTTATCTATTTCTTCTTTTCCATGGAAGAACAGCCAAAACAAAAACCACAATTCTGTCTTAGAGTTGCAGTTCACTGATGTCTCAGAAATCTTGTCCAGTGCATCAAGAGTGGAATTCATTTAGGCAGTCTGGATTCAGAACCAGCAGAACAGGGAAACTGGTAGCATATCGCCAGTGCAGTGTGTTGAGATCACTGGTTTTAAAATATTTTGCCCTGTTCTCTATTAATGAATTCTACACTTCTTTTAAAGACATGCAAAGGGAGGGTAGTGCCCAGTTGCTGTGACTGTTATTTGAAAGTACATGGTAATGTGTATCTGTAGACCTTTCTCATATTTTTTAAAAATGCAAATAATTTGTGAGCATGTGCACAATTTCCTTGGATGTCAAAATTGGAAGTGCTTTTTCCACTGAAAAGCGGCAGTTTCACTTGGGAATTAAGAAGAAATTAAGCTCCAGTTTAGTGGAATGGAATATAGAGTCATAGTTGGTTAGGGTTAGAAAGGACCTGAAGATCATCTAAACATGTATTTCATAGTTATGGCCATTATAAAGTAACAGCCTCAAGCTATGCCAAGGGAGGTTTAGGTTGGATATTAGGAAAAATTTCTACACAGAGAGGGTGGATTAATCTAGTTGATTCTATGATTCTGTGTCCCATACTGAAAATTCATTAATTGCAGCCCAGAGCTCTGAAACATGATGCTTGAGATGTAAAAAAAAATAATAGTTAAGCTATAGAGAATAAGAACTCTGTAGCTCAGTGAATCCATTCACACTGGAAGCTCAAAGTCTGGTAATCATTAGTCTGTGAAATGTTGGAGTGTCATAAAAAAAACCCCAGCTCAGTGCCCATGGTTTAAACATACCGACAATGAAGCAGTTTGTGGATTTATTGAAGGCATAATTAACTAGAAATCAGTGAACTAGATATTTAGGATCAACATGATCAATGGAACAGGTAAACCAGAATACTAGATGCTTAAGGAATGTTAAGAAACACCTACAATTTCAAATGCAGTTCTATAACTAATTCCAAAAAGCTAGAATCTCACAGACATGCGCATGTCTACTTTCAGAGGTACACGCAAACATTTCCTCTCACAGCTGGGGTTGGTTACAAGCATGAATAGCTTCTTCTGTGGGTATGGGTTCCCCTGTTTACACACATCTAATGAACATGTGGGTGCTTTAGCTTTTGTGTGTACCCATGGAGCACCCTCTGCTCTGCTGACCCATGCACTGGGGAACAAGCACCCCACAGGCTCACTCAGGCACTCCTCAGGTGTGTGTTCTTAAATATTGCAACTGGTAACAGTCAGGTAAAACATGATTGCTTAGAAAATCCAGATACTCTGGAGTAGAATTTGCTACAAGGTGTCTCTGTTCACTTTAAAGTGTAGGGTAATGATTCCACACAGAGATTTGCAATGTATTTTAGTGGTTTCATTCATTTGAAATGTTATATCAGTGTTTGCTAACAGTAGCCGTAGCTGAATTGTAACAAACGTTGGAGTGGATGGTGAACTGATGATTTTGAGGGGTTTTTTTTTGGAGCTGTTACAGGCTGAGTTGGAGGAGGATTTTCTGTTGTGGACAATTAATTCCATACCTGTTTGTTTTGGGAGTCAATTCACCTTCCTTTGCAGCTGGAGGGCTGCTCTAGCATGTACTGAATAAACCAGTGGTTTTAGACAGTACTGCAGCTGCTTTGTTTCTAACATTATACAGGAATTGGTGAGGTCAAAAATATTCCCAGCTAATCCTGACTAGGAATACATTAAAAACTAAAGATACAAAAAGCAATCTGATGTTTATTTTAGATGTAGATAAGCATTCTCCTTAAAAGAAAAGTGTTATTTTATGATTTGTCTTTACTTAAATGCATGCTTGAAAAAATTCATTAAAAAACATTGCAGCTGGCATTCTTACTCAAGAATGCAAACAATGTGCCTGATGGCAATAATGTGAATTTGTGTTTTGCCACTGCCCTGTATTCGCTTTTATGGGAAACTGCACAAAAGAGAGTCAGAAAGATGACTCAAGACTATTACCTGCTGGATTGTATCAAATAGCATTTAACAGATAGCATTTTGGTTTTTAGCAAAAACTTCTGCATTTTAGCAGAAGTATAGAACAGAAGTCCCAATTATTTTTTTTGTATGCTTCTTTTTCCTTAGCAATCGTCAGAACCTGAAAGCTCTCTGAGGCAGAGGTATGGCTATCCCTGCTAGTTGTGTTTGTGCCACACAACTATGTATGTGGGATTGCAGGTTAGAGGACAGAAGTGCCAGAATCTTCTTTATGTTCTTTTTTAGTATTGGAGTATCATCTAGAAAGTAACACCTGTAAAAAATTGTCCCCCTAGCATTATAAACAAGTAGCTTTGCAGCTTTGGTAATTGGCACTTAGTGTGCTGAGCTACACCTGGTGTTTAAATAAGTGAGACTGGAGTTTAGACTTTTGGTCAGCTTTGGGGCATATCAGTTTATTACTGATCAGTCAAGAAGCTTCTGTGATGATTATAGATCCTATAGCTGGCCTTAGTTGAGTCTTACTTTCCCTAAATTCCAAAGTATCAATCTATGAAATTTATCATACATTAAATTTCACTAAGTTGGGGTTTGTGGTTAGTTTGATTTCTTTTGGTTTCATTCAGGGTTTTAGGGTGGGTTTTGTTGTTGTTGCTTTTGTGTGGTTTGTTTGTCTGTGTTATTGTCCTTACTGAAACAGGTCTGTTCTGCTATAGGTATAAATACTAAAGATGTGGGAAATTTAGATGTGCCTTGAGTATGAAAACTTTAGACATCATGTTTCATACCTTATCATACCTTGCTTACTTCCTCTTTTGAAAGCATCTGCTTTATTACTTTTTTATGAAACCATTGGTAGTGATTTGGAGGAGCTGTATTTTGTGCTTATCCTCAACAACCCCCTAAGGAAGAGGCACACCATTTGTAGAACTTAAGCTTT
>JAOEHX010025091.1:0-17608 GCA_025448015.1 Bolborhynchus lineola | reverse complement strand
ATATTCTCTTCCCTTGTTGTTTCCCTTGTCATTATTATTATTGGTGGTAGCAGCAGTGGTTTGTGTTATACCTTAGTCACTGGACTGTTCCTATCTCAATCCGTGGGAGTTACATTCTTTCGATTCTCCTCTCCATCCCTCTGGGAGCCGCAGGAAGAAGCTAATGAACTGTGTGGCTGATTTATGGCTGGGCTTAAATCACAACACAAGCTGTCTCAGGCTATAAGATAATGCCCCATGTTCTCCTTACTCTTCTATTGATACCAAACACCAGCATCTGACTTCAGCTTTTCTGCTGATGTAACCTACAGAAGACATGAGGTCTGATGTACATGTCTGCTGCATACAAGATTAATGTTGTTAAGATACCCACTGAAGTAGCTCAACAGCCTTCAGAATAATCTTTGCCCTTATATCCTGGTACTACGCCAAACCAGAGGAACAAATCCCTAACTTCACGAGAATAAGAACTTTGATAACAAATTACTTGAATTCACTTGCGACCATAGAACATTTTAAAGGCTGATTAATTTTGCTTTTATTAATTGCTTTAATCTCTGCTGTATTAAACTGGAAAAATTGTTAGGTTTTCTTTTAAATTCAAGGTTTTCAAATTGAATATTTGGGAGACAAGTCAGTTCTTTGAGGTTTCTCCCTCATTCTGTTCTCTCTCTTTTACTTCCCATTATCACTGTTTAGTGCTCACCCTTTATTCTATACAAGATCACTGTAAGAACAGAGAAGGCTGACACCACGCCAGGTCAAGAAGCCATTAAAAGGAAAGGGTGTGAAGAAAGATGAAGAAATGACACAAGCACCACAATCATAGGCAGAGCATTTACCCAACATGATTCTTAATGTTCCATTTCCCTTGAATTCTCACTTCTACACACTTTGCCAGTTAAGAAAAATTAAAATAATTCAGCTTTAAATATAAATGATAGAGCAAATACACAGTTCCCATTTCAGTATAGCATACTTTACAAATTAAAGAGGCCACATATTTTTGATTTCTGTAATATATAAAGTTGTATTAGTTACCTGGTAACAATGCATCTTCTGAATTAGTTAAGAGACAAGTAGGCAGCAGATGGTCTCCTGGTGAACTACTTGGAAGTATCTGAGACATTTGTGAAGCTAGCAATTTGTAAATAATAAATGAGTTAGACCTACTTGCAAAGATACATATTTCCGCACCATCAATTCATATTTCAAACCAGCTCAACTGCAAGAGATAACTTACTGGTTTGCCAACTATAACCATACAAAGAGTATCTCAAATGTATGTACTAAATAAAAAAGCTACATCTTCTACAATTTTAAGCAATTTTTTTTTCTAGATAACCACATTTCTATGACACTAAAGAATGATGGCAAACCTTTCAGAAAATATAAGACCTTTCTAAGCTAATTGAGGCATTTTACTACATAATCTGTCAAATTCTGCAATTAGCAGCAAAGTACTGATACAGCAGAAATGCATTTAAAAATGCTTGAAGGCATTACCTTAAAACCCAAAGACAAAACAAATGAAAGCCATGCCAAAATAAATGAATTTCTTTTTTCATCAATGTACCACTGGTTCTTTACTTTCCTCCCACAATTATTTCTGAAATTATAAACTGACAGTCCAGTTGACATAGACTCTCAAAACTTCAAATACTACTGATTCCCACCTGCTCAAAAGATGCTCCACATTTCAATAGTTTTTATGATAACTGGCAAAACCTAATGACTTAGACCTCAACGCTTTCACAGTAATGTAATGGATACACTAAAATATTATTTGAAAACTGCAATCTAGATTTAACTCACAAGGATATGTTGGCCTGGGACTAGTAACATTACAATCTTTGTCAAGTACGGCATTCACATTAAAATTTAACAGGAAATAAGACTTAAGAGTTTCATTGTAAGTTTAATCAAGTTGTGGTAATATCAATTTACTAGTTTAGAAAGTCTAGCTTAACTTTAGTCCTCTTGAGCAGTCTAACCATTAAGAAATTCCTTTTTGTTATCATTACCTTCCATAATTTCTTGTGCCCTTCAATGGAAAGGAACTAAAAGCTAAAGCATTCATAACTACTTGAAACCTGGGAAGCAGGGAGGATATTACAATCAAGATATGAAAAAAAGTTTGAAGGCCAAAGCAAGACAAAAGAACCAGAAATTCAGTAATAAAGATGGCAGCCATTTGTGCATGGATAGGTAAAATTAAACTTCTTACCAGTAGGAGAAATATTTTCTCTTTTTTCCTTCATCTCCTTTATTCTTCTTTCCATTGCACTGTATTGATCTTTCACCTTATTAACAGGGCTGTATACAAGTGAACCATTGTCTTCAAATAGTAGAACTGGTGCATCAACTTCTACACAAACAAATTACATTTGTACATTAGTATTTATGTGCTATAACAATCTCAAACTTTCTTCCTCCAAAACTTGAAAAAAATAGGTTCCTTTGGTTTTCTTAATACTGCAAATTAGAAAGAACTACGTAAAAAAGAAGTTAACTTTGTATGCAAAAACATAAAAGCACAGAAGTAAAGCCAAACAAATCCAAAACAAACCAACCAAGCCAAACACACAAAACAAAACCCCATCAAGTACTTTAAGGAAATAACTGAAGATGTTTGAATCTTAGTCTAAAGTAGCTCTTACCAGCATGAATTGCTATCTTCTGTATGGCTAATTCTTTAGCCATCTGGTCCAATCTTTTCTGCAGCTTTCTATCATTTTCTGGAGTTTTTTCAACAAAGTCTTTTGGCTGCATACATCTGTGCTACAAGACACACAAAGCTATTAATTATATGGTATAAACCTGTCACAAGTAACTACACTTCTTATTTGGTTACCACTTTGCCACAGTATTTATCATCAGGGTCTAACTATGCTTCCTAGCACTTCCTTGAGAGTCACAGGTAACAGCAGAAGTTTAAGTCCACTTTGGAAAACGTTAACACAAAAGAAGAAAGAACATAACATTTTTTTCTCCCTGTTAGATTTTATTAAAAAGCAGACTAAATAACCATCTTTTCCTTTTTGCTTGCAGCAAAGCTAAGGTTTGAAAGATTTTATTTTTTTTTCTAAATACCAGTATTTTAGCATTTGTTGCAACTCAGTGAAACATAAATCACATCATTCATGGTTTTTTAATTAGTCATCCCATTTAAATATAAGCCTTGACTTCTTTATTCATCAATATAAAAACTCTTATTATATTTTCTTCAGATATCACATCATAACGGCCATGGCCTACCTTTAAAAACCTAGGCAGATAAACACATACAGCTTACAGAATGTCCTGATAATGAACAATTCAAATGCCTGAGGTCAGGAGGTCAAATTCAGACTTTAAAGTTTACTACTCTAGCCCCAGAAAAAACCCACCCATACCCACATACTCACTTTTTTGATTGGTTGTGGCAATTCTTCATTAGCAGCCACCACAGGAAATAAGGATTCATCAACATGTACTCTAGTTTCTCGACACCTGTAAAATAAATAAAGCAGTTATGTTTGTGTTTTTAAGAATGAGAAACTTTATTGCAAAAACATCCATCTGAGCTCTGTAATACTAAAACACCAATCCTTCCTCAGGATGTATCTTCAGCATAAATACTTCAAAGGGGAAAAAAAAGTATACCTATATGACACACCAAATATAGGACTTTTTTTTTTGTCCTAATGATGCTCCCTAAATTGTTGTTCTGAAACTCAAACATTCCCACTCATTTTATTTTCCACACATTCAAAAATCATTATTTTAAGTCCTTTTGGGCAGAATCTCATGAATCTCAAATTTACCCAACTTGTGAGGACTGTAGGCTTTAATTGTTCACTCCCTAGCACACATAACCTTAATCTGCCTGAAGTTGGTCACTGTGATGACAGTAAACTCCCAACTATAATCTACAGAATGTAATGGGGTGGGGGACTCTATTCAGGCAAATGAAGAAGGAGGCATCATCTAATCATGCCTTTATATCTTAGCCATAAATCTCAGTTTTCTGCCACTTCTGTGTACATACAATGTTAAAACCAGCGCCTTATTGAAGAGCCATCTAAATTTATGCAAACTTTTTTAATTACAAAACCAAAAATTCCAACTGACACCTTACCCCGTTTTTCCTGCCTTTTTATTTCAAAAACTGACTTGAGAACAGTAGGACTAATGTTACCTAATGTGAACACTAAGTATGCTGTTGAGACAAGAATTTGATTAATACATAAAAGATCTTTTGATCAAAATAGATCAATACAGTTTTATTATCAAACAATAAATAAACCAATTACGGGAAAGAGCATAGAACATCAACGGACTATGCTAGCTTCTCCAGAAGTCATTCAAAACTGTGATTCTAGTGACACCTAGTGATCTAACTGCAATAAAGTTTGTAACTGCAGAATTGTAATCCAATGCTTAGTTACTCAGTTTTGAAAAAGAAGCCAAACCATTACATGTTTTTGTCAAACTAACCGCGTTTGACTTTAAAATTCTTTAGAACATCAAATAGAGATGATACTTAATATGCTTAGCTTCAGTAGCTGTTATTAAATTTTGGATAATAATCATCATAGATGTAAACTGCATTAAAACTTATATTAATTCAGAGATTCTGTTGATTCAGAGAAGCTAAACATAATAAATTTGACCACTAAATATGTTATGAGCATTTTTTACTTCGCAGACAAATCTGAAGGTAAATGAATTATCTATCACATGTGTGGCATAAGTTACTGTACTAAGAATATATCAGTAGAGTTTCCCAGTTACGGGTTAGATGAAGTACTCTTAATTTGTACACAGATTATAGTAATTCTATGTTATGTAGGGTTCTTTTTGTTGGGTTTTGATTTTTATTTTATTTTAGGTTGTTCATTGAAGTATTTGAATTAAATTACTGTTTTTCTTTTTTCAGTGGTCACTCATTTTGAATTAAACTTATAATTTATTTGCATGACTCTTAAAGCAAGTCCACAATTATGTGCACTATCATTAAAGTCAGACATATCTATCATTCTTAGAAAACACAGAAGGGAAACTACATATTTTTTTAAAATATATATATATATTTACTCTAGAGTTATTTTTTGAGCAAAATCAATTGTCATCTTAAGGAGTCTTCTTCCTGATCAAATTACTTCCTATTAAACTGTAGAACTGCATTCAGTTTAGATTCAAATATATGCTTGCACTGTGAAACAGAAGTTTCTGGTAGCAGTTCAACAAGGCAATGTTCACCAGCTACTGTACAAACCATTATAATGTGTGTTGGCTTTTATGGAGAAAAGTGAGTACTATAAAATTTTCAGGTCATGGTCATGTTCCTCTGAGAGGCTCAAGCACTGCTCAGGGGAAGATAACACTAGCAAGCATACATAACAGTTTGGAAGTAGCTGCTAAGAGGGTAGCTGCTAAGAGGGAGTATTTTGCACAAACCAGAACCACCAGGAAATGCTGGAGTAATTGCTTATAATTTGCTTCCTTGTCTGGTGTTTTTAGAGCTCAAACATAAAAAGCTACCATCCAGATTAAATACCATATACTGCAGCATCCTGTTTCCAATATCAAGACTCCCAGAAGTGTGTAAAAACATGAAAATAAAGCCAAACATTCCCAGTTTACTTTGCTATGGTCCACAGATTTCTGGTTTAGAGATTGTTAGATTCAATACTGTATATGTTTTTTGATAAAACCAAATGTCTAATTGCTTCAGCTTTTTTTTTTTTTTTAAGCCGTATAAATCCTTGCTGAATATGACTGCCGCAAGGAGTTCTGCAGCCAAAAGTGTGTTTTACTAAAAATGATCATTGACTGTTTTCTATATGGGTATAAGTTACACCCGGGGAGATTCCAGTTAGATCCTAGAGGAAAATTTGTCACAGCAGCCATTGGAATAATCTCCCCAGGGAAGTGGTGGATTCCCCAGTATTGGACAGCTTCAAGATTTACCTGGACAGGGTGCTGGCCATCTTGTCTAGACTGTACTTTTGCCAGGGAAGGTTGGACCATGATTCTTGGGTCCCTTCCAGTCTGGTATTCTAGGATTCTCTGAATATGTCTCCAGACATACTCGTGTGATGCTTTCCAATTCTTCTACTGGAAAAAAACTAATAATTTCCCACTCAGCCTCTTCATATGAACGTTGGTGTTCGCAAGAGTCTCTCCCCCTGCCACATTTTTTCCAGGCTGAAGCATTCTTGACTTCCATCATATCTTATGAGAAAACAGTCCAAGTGTGTAACCGTAATAAAAACTGTGTCATTCCACTACATGAGTTTTTATGTTCTATTTGATTTTTGACTACTGCCGAGGTGACAATCCTATGGAAACATTTCCTGTAAGTCTCAAAATCTCAAATTTCCCCTCATACAATATGATCATCTTTCTGATGTCCTTAAGAGGATTTAAGATTTAAATAGTCTGCTTGACATCAGTAAGAATTTTATTCCCTTCACTGTCTTAGTTTCGGTGTTACAGTATAAACATTGATAGCATAGCTGTGTCTATACTTACAAGAAGGTTCTCTGAAATAATCAAGTCAATTAAGATCAAGCAATAACTAAAATATTTTGCTTTGCACTGTGCTCCAACAGGAGTCACCCAATCCCCAATCTACACTACAAGTCACCCCTTACTATTACGTTGCCTAAACATTAAATTTCACAGCATTTCTGACCATTCTGAGAACATTACACTTGCTACTGAATAGAGCACCTGGTTAATCAAGCCTTCTTTTTTTAGTAATGCTAAAACTTCAACTCATGCAAATTCTGCATTATTTGCTTACACAGTTATCAGGTTCAAACTAAGCTTCCATTCATACAGAACCACTTTTTACTGGCACATACTATATTCAGTCATTTCTGTTTACGTTGTGCCAGACTGTCTTATGCCTGCTAAACCTCTGAGATGATATGGTAGGCATATACAATTTCAAGTCACACACTCCAATTCTCTCATCTTACTACAAGAAAAACCCAACTTAGCATGTATGCTAGCACAGACTCATTTTAATTTTGTATTGTCTATACCTCATTTGTACAACTCCATGACTAGTGAGACTATCC
Organism: Bolborhynchus lineola; assembly: GCA_025448015.1. Classification (NCBI taxonomy): domain Eukaryota; kingdom Metazoa; phylum Chordata; class Aves; order Psittaciformes; family Psittacidae; genus Bolborhynchus; species Bolborhynchus lineola. Next base: position 10,535 of record JAOEHX010025091.1, on the reverse strand, counting down.
ATCATTTTCTCTTATGTAAGCTTTTACCACTCCTGACCTATACTTTGCTTAAGAATATGATATTCCTATGAATTCTGCCAAGAGTATACATCAGTCTAAGTTTCATAGTCTTGTGCACCTTTTTGCACTAACTTTAAACTAAAAGGTAGGAGAGAAAGATTATAGAGAAGTTCAATCAATCCAGAGCTTGGGTCTTCCTCCATAATAATACATCTCTATTCCAGATGAATCCCCCTGTTCCAACAAACCTTTCTTCTAAGCCATATACAAAGACCTCACTTTGCCCAGTTCCAACTCAAAAAAAAAATCCAACAAAAAACCCAGAAGGATGCTAGCCTTCTCTTTCTTACAAACCAGCTTAAGTCTTTTCCTTTGTTGCTGATATATAGCAATAGTTAAAAGTTTCTTGAGGCTTTTACACCTCAAGGCTCCATACTGTCCCCTATAGTATTATCACATACCTAGCTGTCTGTTTGAGCTTTCTACAGTGCTCATCTACTCAATACCTGCCAGTATTGCACAGGTTTCTCTTGTGGTGAAACCGCTGTAACAGAGAAAGCATTCCTGTATGTCACATCCTAGACTTTCCCCTGCAAGCCACTCTCATTCTTCTGTTGCAGATGCTACTCACTTGGACTTTTTCTGAGATTCTTTTAGCACATCCAAGTCCTCAAACAGTTTATAATTCTTATGACTAAGGTTTCAAATTCCATATTTATACATTTAGCCATATGAACAGCATATTTAATTTTACAGCCAAAGATTCCTACTGAAATGACCATTTTCCCCACACTCAGTGGCACCAAGTCCAAGAAAGGTATATTCACACAGACAGAATTTTGCACCACACTCATATTAGGTAACTTAGGCATTTCTTCCTTGGTGTTAAAACTGGTTGCTTCTGCACAACTGCATGAATTTCTTTTTTTGATGTGTATCAGAAATCTTATGGTTGTACTGGCCTACATTTAAGTAGATGAAGACCTCAGATTTGCATCCCCCTGGTTTTTATTTTTACTTTTGCATTTAGCAGACTTCCCTCTCTCCATGCATATTACAATTGGTATAGGACAGAGCCTCATATATTCTAATTTCTATCATCACAGCAATTCACCAATTGGAGTGTTTAACCCACGTATGTTTGTAAACAATGTGTTTTTATACTTCATCTGAAATCTAAGTTTGGCCTCTCAACCACTTTGTAAACTCAGAGAAGCAGCTATGGACTAGCAAATTCTCAGAGTGGCTGCACAGCTTAAACTATTTTATTTATTTTTAATTTAACTTTTTCCTGTATGGTAGTTGAGAATCTTCAAGCAATGCTGTTCTGAATCTTCCAAATGTCTTAAAAGCCAGACTACATGTGGATCTTTTTATTTCTTGCTAGGAGATACTCTGTCTACAGAAGCTAAGTACAGAAACAGTACAACGTCCCTGATGAACTGTGCTTTTGCAAGCGAAAATGAAAGAATTCTATTCAACATAAGCATCTAGTCTTCACTGCCTATGCATGTCAGCTGAGAGCAAAGGAGTGGAACACTGAATGGTTCTACTACGGAACTACCTCAATGCATTCATTTTTTAAGAATTAACATTTTATCTTTTTATACCAGTTACATGCCCTATAACAGCAAAAATGTCATAATAAACTGACTCACAGATATATCACTATTTCAAGTAAAAAGTAAATTAAGAAAAAAAAAAACAAAACAAGTTCTGTACTTCAGTTTTTAAATAAAACAATGCTAGGATTATTATTGCTGGAATATGTCACATATTCACAAGCACTCACTTCTCCACCCAGAGTACAGAAACTATTTTTATGCCCATCTTCTGTGCTTTTTTCCATGTAGCCAAATGTCCATCTTTGAAGATTACATGGGTCACGTGCTTGTTCAAAGTTTTTGAAACCTGCAGAAGTACAAAGAGAGCTCATCTTTAAGTGCAATAATCAGAAAATGCTAATGAAATAAGCTAGCATAGTCTATTTTAAACATGCAAACCATTAGCGTAAAAACTTAATCTAAATATTACGTCAAGGACTCTTGATCTTTCTTATCTCTGCAAGAAGGCTCGGGCAATCAAAACCCAAGTCTCATTAGCCAAGTCAATGCAATACATGCTAGAGAGCTATAGTAGCCTCCTTTTGCTCTCAAACTTCTTTTTTCTAGGTTACCATTTTCATCTCCCTGCTTTAGCTATATCACTAATCTGTAGCCCAACATCACTGTGGAACAACTAGTACAGAAAGCAGTGGAAAAACTAGTTTAGAATTTTATTTCCTGACACAGTGAAACCTGTTCACTATCACATGCTCAGTCCAATAAAAGGGAAGCAAGTGTCTGAAATAACAAAGGGGCAGGATTACCCCTTTTCAGTCATGGGCATCTGCTAAATAGGCTCATCTGTACCGTCTGCCAGCTCCTTCTACTATTCTGTCTACTTTTTGATCAACTTGAAGAATTTTGAAGCCTTATGCTTTTGTCATTTTCTGTGAGAAAAACCTAATATCCAAAGAGAATTACATAGGTTTAACAGCACAGCACAAAATAAGAAATATTTCTTGAATTATTCATTGATAGCTATATTTGCTTCCATAATAAAAACAGTTATTCCTCTGTTCTGTCACTATCTCAGCTAAATTCACACAGAAAGAGAGGCTTTGGGGAAAGCAGCACAATTTCACAAATTACAGTAAGAGACACCTATACATACCCAATTGAAAAGCATTGGAAGTTCACACAAGTGTTATTTAGAGTGTGATGTGGGCTGTAAAGATCTCCATTAACTGGTGATAATATGCAAGAATGGAAAATGCCTGTCTGGCTTTGGTCTCTGGTTGAAATTCTACAGCTGGCAATTAAGAAATATTTTTTGCACCTACAATTCAACAATACTTGATACGGGAAAAAAAAGACACATACAAAAGCTCTCAGATATATTTTTACTAGCACTTTCTGGAGTTGAATCACATTTGTGGGAGAGTAAATGAAAGAAGAAAATGTCATGGTACTCAGAAAACATTTTAGTATCAACAGAGCAGCTGCCTACAAGTTGAAGAACATAAAACAACATAAGGTACATACTTGAAAACCACAGGTTTTAAACACTTTGATTTGATTTGCCCACAGTATGTGGCAAGCTCAATTCTTCACAGCAAATGCACGCCATCATATTACTATACAAAGAGGTTTATAGATATATGGAGGCTTTAAATACATTTCCCATCTGTCACTAGTAAGAATTTTACAGTGTTTTCCTTCATTCTCAGGTCTGTGATTATCCTTCTTCTTGCACTTAAAAAACTCATACCACAAAGAAATATATCTAACAAGCAGAACAAGCAAGCTAGTTTCTAATTAAGAGCCTTCCTATTCTGTTTATTACAAAATAGTTTCCTTACTTTTGCTCCCATATCAAGAAGTTGCTGTTCAAAGGTTTCCGAGTAATTTTCTGTTCTGTTAGATGACCAAACTTCTACAAATGCGGAAATACCTGTATAAGAAGAAAGAAAAACAGCTAATGAAGTATACCTTATCATAAAGTTGGTCACCCTGCCTTTCCAATAGAATTTTGCTTTTACACTTGCTGCATTCAGTAGCAAATGTAGCTTTTAATAAACTGAGTGTCAGATGGTAGCAGCAGAATGTTCTTTTTAGAGAATTTCTGTCCCTTATAACAGTTGTAATGGAATAAACTTAGAAGTTTGATACTACTTAAACAACTTTTCATTTGCTCTATTTAAAATACACTACCAGCTTAAACAAGAAATGCAGTGCCTCTACACAAGAGCTTACTCTTATTAATCACTGCTCATCTTCAGGTTAATAAAAAATTTTAAGACAAGTGGATATAACACAAGCTACAGAATATAATGAAACAAACATAATGGAATTATTCCCTCCCAAAACCTGCAGAAAACTCTGCAAAAATATTACTTAACATTTTCCAAATTACTTCAAATTCTACCTTATTTATACTGAATCACCACAAATTATGTGCATATAACAGGAGCCAATACAATTTCATTGCCAGCTGCATTATGTAACTTTAGGTATATCACATTTAAGTAGCTTCCTTAATCAACCAGATTAATAATCTCTTCAAGGAATGAAATCAGCCTCAGTTGAGGTCTTTAAACAAAAAATCACAGAAATATGGACATGAAAGGATAAGCAAATGAAACTCCTAACACTGATTTTACTTAGGATGTACATTAAAGTGACCTAAAGCTCCATTAGCCATGCTAACTTCCCATTTTCAGTGATGAGTCAGTAAAGTTAGAGAAAACTGGAAGAAGGCTGGGTCACAAAAAGACCACTTTACACAACTGCAGGCCAGACAACTCTCAGAACTCATGAATTAAATTGTTAATTTAAAAAGGTCATCCTTGGTAAACACTGCCTAATTATGTTGGTTACTATGCATATCCTGATTAAGTAGCTTCCTTATGTTTTCTTTCTAAATGAAAATCTGAATATAACACTCCAACAGCAGAAGCACTTTTATAAAGATTAACATATTTTTGTAATTTCTAGAAATACTTCTAACAAGTTGACTCCAATGTGCTTTTAATTGCGCTCATTCTACTACTGGACCAAGACAGCTTTTGCCAGATTTGCTTTTTGTCTTGACTGTTCTATTGAGGAAAAAAAAAAAAATGGACTTGCATTCAAAAAATACCTTACTCTTGCATCAAATATTTTAGAAAGTTCACATTTATAATCCTCCTAGAAAAATAGGTTAGAGCATTTCAGTGAAGGTTAAAACTAGAAACTTAGAGGAACATTACTTCAAGGCTGCATGCAACCACAGTAGGCTCAAAGCTGCATGTTACAGTAGTTAGCCAATTTCAACTATCAAATATATTCCAACAAAACACGAGGTACTTCGTAGTTTTTGTACAGTTGATAAAAAGGAAAACGAGAAACGGTTTGTAGCTTTTTCAAACTAGAAGAGCTAGGAGTGCAGCTTTGTTCTTGTAAAGGCCAACTTATGCAGGAAGATCTCAGAGAAGAAGGTGATAACTGGGGGAAACAGACATCAGAGGGCAACCTAGCGAGGCAAAAACTTAACATAGAGAAGAAACTAGCCAGAATCTAGCCATGGCTGACCTGGGCAGAAAAAACAAGGCAGGCTCCGATACGCGTCAGCAGAAGGGGCCGCAGCACCGGCCAGGAGCCACCTGAAGGGGCGCCCGCCCCGACGCTCCCTGTCTGCGGGAGGTCCCGAGTCTTTCCCGCCCCACCGCTCGCACCGCCCGGCCTGAGGCAGGGCACAGCCCGCCGCCCTCTGGGGCACGCTGAGGCCCCGCCGCCCATTTTCAGGCGCGTTCGCAATTAGCGGAGCCCCGCAGAGAAACCCCTTGCCCACGGGAAAGCAAAGTCACGGGATCAAGCTGAAGACGGACACTCCCCGATGGGCCGGGACAATCCCAGGGGAAAGACTGGGCGGGAAAGAGGCGAGTGACAGCCCAACCGACAAGAACCGGGGAAAGGACCTCAGGGGTCAGCAGGGGCCTGCCCGCTCCAGCCCGGCGGCTCCCCTCAGCCCGTCGTTCAGCGTACGAGCCGGTACCTTTCAGGACGGGCTCCATTCGCGGCGCGGCACAACACAACAGCAAGATCCCGGAACCCGCCACAGTTTAAAACCGCCTCCAGACACCGCCGCCGGGCCTGCGCGCTGCGTCAAGCTCCAACGATGCGCCTGCGCGCTGCGCCCGGATTCAGCCGAGTCTGCGCGCTGCGCCCGGGCACCGTAGGGGTGGCGGAGATGGGAGTTTCGTGGTGCTTGTGTGGTCCTGGAGAGTGACGTGGCTGAGCCGGATGTATGAGGAACGGTGATGGGGCGTCGTTGGCGTCGTGGCTGTAGAAGTCGGGGACTTCAAAGTCGTTCTGGCGGCCTGAAGTCTTCGAATCCTGTGTTCAGTTCTGGGCCTCTCAGTACAAGAAAGATATTGAGGTGCTGGGGCAGGTCCAGAGAAAGGCAACAAAGCTGGGGAAGGGTCTGGAGAATAAGTCTTATGAGGAGCATCTGAGGGAACTGGAGTTGTTTAGTCTGGAGAAGGCTCACGGGGGGCCTTAGTGCTCTACAACTGCCTGAGAGGAGATTGGAGTGAGGTAGGGGTTGGTCTCCCAAGTAAGTGATAGGACAAGAGGAAATGCCCTCAAGCTGTGCCAGGGGAGATTTACATTGGATATTAATAAAAATTTCTTCATAGAGAGGTTGATCAGGTATTGGAACAGGTTTCCCAGGTAAGTGATGGAATCACCGTCCTTAGAAGTGTTCATAAACCATGTAGATAAGACCCTCAGTGACATGCTTTAGTGCTGGATTTGACAGTCCTGGGTTAATGGTTGGACTTGTTGATCTTTAAGGTCTTTTTCAACCTGCTCGATTTTATGATTCTGGTTTTTTTTTGCAAATAGGTGTGCTCCATCCAGAGAGCTCCAGCCAAGCCTAGCTCTGGGGCAACTTTGGGGCAGCCCAAACGTAGCTGAAAATGTTTTGAAAAGCTAAACAATAAGTGAGTTGTCCCTGTTCATCATGAGGAGCTCTCAGGAGGCTTCTAGTTTGTAAAAAGGTGTGTGAACACCAGTATCTTCTGAACTCTGTTGGCTCAAACTGCAGTGTTGAAGTGAAAAAAATAACAGAGGAAACCAAGCAAGCTGGGATTAGGGAATGGGCATGGCCAAGCAGTATTCACAGAAGCATCCGCAATTACTTGAGGGCAACTGTACTATATGTTTACTTTTGCATGAAATGGCTCTAGGGCTAGAAGGCTGGAGTGTAGCAAATGTGCTTCCCTAGGAAAAATGACATAATAAATAATAATAGAATTGGTGAGTATAAGATTTACAATCAGAAAGTAAGAGTGCATTTTTTTTTTTTTAAAGAAAAATGATGCTACGTGGCTTTATTATGCAGCTCAGAAGCACTAACACTGCTGTAAGGTTGTATAAGTTGGTGCTGTTCTGAAATCTTTGATGTGAAATCCTTGCCTCTTCATCTGAAAAATAACACAGTAGAAATGGAAAAAAACATAGAGATACAAAACAAGGATACTGCATGATTTCCATATGAGAAGTAATCTATTTAGACAAAGACTCGTCAGCTTGGAAAAGGAATGGTGAAAGGCGGATATACTAGAGGTCTCTAAAATCACAAACACGTGGAGGTGGACATGGAGTAGTGTGTTCTCAATGAGAATTAGCAGGCACCAAATGAAACTAGAAGATGGGGTGTTTTTGGAAGAGATGTTTCCACATTGTGCCTCATCAGGCTGTGGAAGTGTGTTCGGAGTGCTGGCTGGTTTCTAGAAGCAAATTCAGCAAATTAGTGAATTCCATCTTGGCACTGTTAGAAGTGTACAAAGCCACTTTTACGTAGAATCGTAGAATAGTTAGGGTTGGAAAAGACCTTGAGATCATCTAGTTCCAACCTCCCTGCCATGGGCAGGGACACCTCACACTAAACCATGCCACCCAATGCTCTGTCCAATACGGACTTGAACACTGCCAGGGATGGAGCATTTGCAACATCTCTGGGCAACCCATTCCACTGCCTCACCACTCTTACAGTAAAGAATTTCTTCCTCATATCCAATCTAAACTTCCCCTGTTCAAGTTTGAACCCATTACCCCTCATCCTCTCTACTGCTGTTGCTAATGTAGAGTCCCTTCCCAGCGTCCCTATAAGCCCCCTTCAGATATTGGAAGGCTGCTATGAGGTCTCCATGCATCCTTCTCTTTTCCAGGCTGAACAGCCCCAACTTTCTCATCTACATACAGGAGGTGCTCCAGTCCCCTGATCATCCTCGTGGCCCTCCTCTGGACTTGTTCAAACAGTTGCATATCCTTTTTATGTTAAGGACACAAGAACTGCACACAGTACTCCAAGTGAGGTCTCACAAGAGCAGAGGGGCAGGATCACCTCCCTTGACTTGCTGGTCATGCCTCTTTTGACGCAGCCCAGGATACGGTGGCCTCAGTAAAGCCCTGAATTGCAGATTGCTGGACTCTGAGAAGGTGTAGCAAATGCTCTGGGATTTTCTTTTTGTTCTTTCTTTTGTCACCTCCCACTGGAGAGACAGTGTTGACATAGAAAGGATTTGGTGTGGTCCATTATGCCCATTCTTACTTTCATGAACAGGCTCAAAACTAACATCTTGAGCCCTAGGAATTTACCAAGCGGATGGCTATACCAGTGCTATTTAAGGTATATTTAGTATATAATATTTTAGCATTGAGACAGTTTATTTCATTTCCAGGGCATTAAATATGTCTCTAGGTCTATGGCATGGTATTGAGCACAAGCTCGTTGGTCCTCTGTCTTCTGAACCTGCGACAGGCTTCCTTTCAGTTATGTGTTCACTATGTGAATAAAGTAGTCAGTCAATCTATGTATACATGTTTGTAGATAGTTATCCTTTGTACTTCTTACAGAACTCTCTAATAAGCAATAATGAAATATTTTTACAAAGTTTCTCAATCACGGCTCAAGGAAAAGAGAGTCTAGTCTTCATGCAGTTTCTATAAACGTTGGTCTGAAGGCAGTTCCATGAGTGGAGGCAGGGAGATTCAAATGTGTGCTGTCAGAGAAATTCAGTCCTCAGTGCTCTTGGAGATAACCTCCTGTTCAGTGAAAGCTCTCTGGTGTGTGTGGATAAAGAAATAACATAGAAGAGGCAGCATTTCACCTTCAGAACTCTGGCCCAACTTAAATTAGTGGAAGTCTTGTCACTGAGCTTGTACTTAGATTCAGAACCATTTCTAAATTAGTGATTATGGGTAGAATAAGTAACTGTGACTTTTCAGTGGAGTCTGGAAACCAACGTAAGAAAACTGGGGTGTTCAGGAGATTAGCAAGCAGATCAAATTCTGTTATACATGTGTAAATAACATTGGTTCAAAATTGGGCACACCCACACAAGCTCTTTGGCTTGGTATGGGATAGGAAACTGTGTAATGTGAGATAGCTAAGGCAGTACCACAATAAGAAAACGGTGGTACTACCTTTGCCATATCTATGAACATGACGTTTTTCTGAATAGTTTCCAGCTGTGTCAGTGGGATAGTTCAACTCAACCCACATGGCCAAAGCTGACACAAACAACAGGTTCCTACATCCAGCAGTTTTAATGAAAGTAAAATCTTGAAAGAAGGAAATTTCAGAATAATTTAAATGCATTAATCTGTAGGCACGTGAACAGGCATACTACTTAATCTGGGATACGAGCCTGAAGACTTTCAGTAGAAGAAACAGGCTGTGTAACACAGGCTGTGTTTGAGCTGTTAACTGAAAAGTAGTAGCAGGTGTTACGGACTCTAAAGGAAAGTACAAGGAAATGTACAATTATACCTGTGTGCTCTGATCTTACATGGGTAGAGACAATGGAGAATAGTAGCTGCGAGAAGGTGGTACAGCTCATTATTGGAGTAGACTAGGACTAGTAATGAGAACTCTGAACTTGGGATACCCACCTTTTTTGTTACAGAGACAGATATATGCAATACCGAAAGTATCTCATGAATTTACGGTTTTGACCTCACAGGTACTTCAAGTTTTACAAGAATTTCATTCTTGCATGGTGATGAAACTTTAAAATTCCACAGGTAGTTGATAGCTGTCTGCTCTTATGCCAGTATTGTCTTGCTGTCAGTTCCTCCTTAGCATTTATCGTCCTTTAGTACTTACAGAAAGCAGCAATATATTTTTACAGCTGCTATTTTACCAGTTTAAATACATCAGGCTGTTTTAGCTTTTGTGACATAATGAAATCCTAAAAATGACAGCAAATGAGGAGGAAGTAATGTAAGTGCCCTCTTAATAGGCTTGTTTGGCTTGATGATACACATTTTCATGGTGTCTGTAAAGCTAGGAATAGAACATAAACTCTTATTAGATTGACATGGTTTCTGTACAGTGAGTACTTGCTAGGATGTACAGATTATAGAATGCTGCACTGGGAAGAAAGAGTTTTACAGGTTACATTATGTTGAAAAAGGAAGGACCATTGAAAGTTACATTTCAGTTGACCTCCTGATCCAAAAAAAAAGTAATAGTTCCAAAGTAAAAGTCATATGCACACCTGAATGTTTCCCAGGCATCCAAACAATCTTGAAAAACAAAAAAACCCCACAACCCTACAACACAGTAATTTTCCAAAATTAAATAAAATAAGGAGCTGTATTCTCAAGTATTTATTTGGTAATTCAACAGATTCCCTGTAACTGACTTACTGTCCTGGTTTCAGCAGTAGCAGTCATTTTTCTCCTTGGTAGCTGGTGCAGCATTGTGTTTTTGACTTTCAGCCTGGGAACAGCACTAATAACACCAGTGCTTTCAGTTACTGCTTAGAATGTTTTGGTCTGACCAAGGACTTTCTGAGCCTCATGCTCTGCCAGAGAGGATAGGAAGCCGGGAGGAAGCAGAGACAGGACATCTGACCCAACCTGGCCAAAGAGGTATTCCATACCACAGCACGTCATGCCCAGGATGCAGAAGCGGAGAGCAGAGACCCGGAAGGGTGGGGG
>JAOEHX010025089.1:6910-21286 GCA_025448015.1 Bolborhynchus lineola | reverse complement strand
ATTTTGCCAAAGGCTATAAAAAGTTTAAAATTTTGTTTTCATTGCTTGGTTGGTACAGAGATTTTATTTCCCATCAGAACACAGTACGGTAGGGAACATTGACCAAATGAACTCTCTCCTTGTCTATGTCTCACCTAATTAAGTATCATAATTATAAACAGCTTCAGGCTGTCATAATTAGAGTCCTGTTGATTTTACTACCATTGTATCCCACACAGCTCTGTGCTCACTGACCAGTCACACAGAGGCTAAACACAGTCTGTCTTTTAAAAATCCTGGCAACTGGGTAGGAACAGAAGTCTTCAAAACCAAGATCAAACTGTGCACATTTAAAACTAATTTCCAGTCAGTCTTATTTTTAAAGAAGGACTGAACTTAGCACTCATCCTCCTTTCCCTGAGAGCAGATCTTATATACACTGAGACATTGCTCTTCAAATATTTGTGACATTTCAATTAAAGCAGCTTTAAGAAATTGCTTCCTGATCAAATGTCATCCTTGTTGTGGAATTAGTGAAATACTTATCAAGATGAATTTTAAATTATTTGCATGTATGTCCTTCCTAATTACATTTGCATATGCATTGTGCTAATCAGCCCAGTGGATTTAATATGAATCAGAAATTGATACGTGAATGTTCTCAGGTTTAACTTCTTAAAAGTGCCATGATGGCTATAAAATGGCACAGCAATTTTGATTTATGTAGATCATTTCAAGCAGGGACAGTGTGGATGCGTTTCCTCTGCAGTGACATGGTGCAAAGAGGAAAAGTCAATTAAAACTGTTCACGAACTACCAAAAGATAAAGACCAAGTGAGCACAGGTGACACAATTTTTTACGACTAGTGTTTGAAATTTGTCGTAAAGTGGTTGAGGTAGTATTGTTCTTCCTGCATACACTATCTGAAGTGCAATCCACTGGATCTCTTTCAACTTTGTGTCCATTTGGAAACTGTTACCATTGACTTTCCCAGGTTCTGCTATGCATTTGGAGTTTAAGCATTCAATTACTCCCTCTTCTTTCTCTTTATGTATCGCTGTGTGTGAATAACCATTTTTCAGCCCTTCTATTTCTTTGCTTACTGTTGTGAGCAAGCCAGTTGGAAACAAAAAACACAACCAAATAAAAAAAAAAAATAAATAAGTGAATAAAACCCAACACTGGGGTTTAAGATATGAGGCAGTTAATCCCATTTGCAATTATTCCCATTGCAGTAATTCACAAACATATGCCAACAAACAAGTCAGAACTATACCAACACACGTTTTTTCCTTTAATGTGACATGATCACAAAGTGAACGTGGCAAATGCACTCCGTTTCCTAGTAGACTTTGGTAAGATTTCATGTGTATTGGAAAATTTCCCAATAGAGAAGATGGAGCCCAGTATTCTAGAGGGATGGTAAAAAGCAAGAAAATGACATCCTACCTTTCCTCTAATAGAATAGAATACTGCAGAGATACTTTGAGGGTGCCTCACCACTGACTTGCCCTGAACACAGTTCTGAATATTTTACAGAAGGAAGTTCTTTGGGATAAGACTCAGTAAATGGAACTCTATGTTCCAAAAAATAGAAGAGAAACTGATTTTGTTGTTCTTTTAATCCCTGTCTCTCCTGACATATTTTTATTCTCTGTTTCCAGGATCATTTACAGAGATCACCACAGAATATTCCTGTTCTAAACTTCAGATCTTCTCACAGCGCATGGCACATACCGGAAAGCCAATGTAAATTCCTGCTACCCTAAATATGTAACATCATTTTGAAGACTAGTCTTAGCTAGTTAATTGCAAAAAAATATTTTCTTTGTAATTTTGGTATATAATGTACTTATTACTTTCCTGATATCTTGACCAAAATTGCTTCTCTACCCAGAATTAGCAAACAAATAAAACAACTTTAGGCCCCTCAAAATTCCCTTGAACTGCAACAGTTTCAGAAAATAAACAACAGAAAAACATGTACCTATCAACCCACAGAGGCAATCATCTTCCAGTTACAGTTTTACATTTGTAAACAAAATTTTTTGCCTCATTTCTTAACATCTAACACGGCCAAAAGGGTGACTTGCAAGGATCGTCTATGAGGAAGGTAAGAAGATAACATATATCATTGATTTTTGACACATGATAGGGAAGAGAGGTACATATAACCTGTAACTGTTCAGAACTATTAATAAACATATCTATGAACACAGATAACATAAAAATTACAGGATGTTGTGACATAATAATTAAGCTGTTAAAGTGAATGTATAACATTTATATCACATCACCCAGACTTCTGTACATACCACATATTTTATAGAAAAATTATTTTTCAGCAGTTTATTTTTTACTATGGAGTTTTGAATTTCATTGATCCTATTTTTCGTTTCTGCGGCACAGATTCTTGTGGTACACATTTTGCAGAATAAAAAATAAAAGAGAGAAAGAAACTTACATATATAAAACTTTAGAAGTTTTTAAAAGTTACCCAGTGTAGCTTTACTTTCTGCAACCAAGTTATTGTACTTTTACATCTGCTCTTTTGTAATCAGCCTGGGGTAACAACAAGTAGGTTTTTGTGAGCTATTTCCTATAAAACCTAGTCATACATTGGCCACTTCACCACCATTGGCATAAATACAAAAAGGTTTGTTCTTCTAGTCAGTACTTGTTGAAGAAAAGAGCAACTGAAGTTTATCCCCTTCCCGCTCAATCTAGTTATTTGGGATGGAACTAAGTTATGAATGGAAGTTGGCACCTAACATTCTCCTAAAATCTCAGCTCATTCTGACAGTGTCATTATTGCTTGATTGAACATCATTTGGCCCAAAGTACATAACAAAACAATATAGGAAATGAAGTGAAAGGAGAGAAAAAACTGTCAAACTTTGTTTCACTTTGAAAGCAACAGTGATGTGCCAGAGCACAGGTGAAGTTCGAAAATTCTATGCAGTACAGGTACTCTCATTCCCTAAACAACCAAGCAGATACAAAAGAAACATAATTCACATGCAAGACCCAATCAATTTCAGAATGACAGAGCCTATATTGGATGCAGTAAGAACTTGGAACTAATGCAAATTTCACAGTTTAGTGTCATACTGTTACAATTCTGACCTCAGAGGCAGACACGTGATCAGAAAGAAGGAGGTATGAGAAGCTGATAATAGTTCATATTGCTGTAAATCAACATTCAAGGACACAATTGTATTACTGTATTAAGTGGCAAAAATAGATTCAAGTTATAAACTAGAGTGTGTAGGCTGAGTATCAAAGATATATGAGCAAAAATTTGATTAGAAATACTACAGTGACAAGAGGATGAAACTACTTTCCTAATTCAGGGCAACCTCATGTACTTCTTGTGATACTAGCGAACTGAATATTTCATAGCCATATGAATCAGAATTAAAAAATATACATACATTCATACATATAAATACAGACATACACTCAATACAAGTCACTCCTTGCTACAGCTTCTCTTGAAAGAAACCTGTACTACCTCAATTCTTATGAGTTCCGATAATTTATGTGATAATTCCATGCAGTGAAATTTGCAAAGCAAAACTCCCAGTATGTGCAGGGAGCAATCCTTCTTATAGTACACTAACATACTTTGTGAATCACACCATTACAAATCACCAGATTTGGCTAGTTTCCCTCTAAGGTCAGCTTCATGAAAGCCCAGAAATCTGCATCATGAAGTTGATACCATTGCCTTAAAAAACAATATGGTCACAGTGGGTACACCATGGGTTACATTATTGCTCAAGATAATATTTTATGTTTACTGACTCTATTTGTGACTTTCAGCAAGGACTGTGTTCTCAGTATTGCTTCAATTTGGTAGAATAAAAAAGAACCATTCTGTGGGGAGTATTCTCTGTTTTACTACCAGGAATGGGAGGAATTGGATGCTGTACTTACCGCTTAACACTCCAGATGCTTCAGCTACATGTATCAGGGATAAGACCTCACTGTCACCCAGCAGGGAATCCCAGAAGCACCAGAGTTCCCCAGCAGCTGGCAGTTTCAGAGCAAATGGATCAGATCACAATGTAATTGAACACCAAGGCAGTAAAAAACCAAAATGGCTTAGATGAGACTATTAATTTCAGGATCACAAATCTTGCTTGTAAATATTGAATCGAAAGTGCAGCAAAATAGAATTTCCAAACTTTGATTAAGAGAAGTAGTTATGCAAATTCACTTAAACCAATCAAGAATGTTTCAATGCAAAAATGCCATGCAGTGCCTGAAGTGCAAATCACAGAGCTGGGCTGGAAGCATCACTATATGCCTGCAAGGTGAAGTTTCGGAATGAACAGAAAAAAAGGGCTCTTAACAAACCCCATGAATAAGCTGTGGAACTTATTACTCCAGAGCGCTCAAGATGGTAAAACAGGAGACTGAAATGTGCATGGATGAAAAAAAAAAAAAATGGCAACAATTACTAAACTTAAAGAGATCACCTTTGGCTCAGGGGACCTCTCAGCAGTAAATTGTTTACTGAAAGAGTATCATAGTAAAGTAAGTACAGATATGCTCTATTCCTGCACCTTCCCCTAGATATATACTTCAAGCCACGTAATACCTTGACCTGAGCCTGTAAAGATTTTATGTTCTCATGAAAAATAATATAATCAAGATTACAGATTTTACAATTTTAAAGTTTCAGGCAGCAAATAGTAAATTCTAACTTAAAATGTTTTCTAGAGGTAAGAGTATTCACCTGACAACAGAAGCAGAAAATCTTTCTAAAATTGATGCAAAAATTGAAACCTTAATAAAAGCTGTGTCAGAGATTATTTGCACATCAGCTTGGGATCAACAGAGTCATAGTACTCCTTAAAAAAATACACTTGTATTTTTTTACATTTATATTTTGATCTCCCAGTAGAAAATTCAAATTTTTTAAGGGGCTGAAAAAAGTTAATTTCCCTTGAATAATGTTTGCGTATTTGAGTACCACTTCCAATTACCAGACTGCTTAGTGTTTGAGGCATTATTTGGGAACATAACTATGTCAAGAATGTAGATTCATGACAGTGACAGAACATTATCACGTACAAGCACGTAAAAAATTAAATTGCTTTCTTCAGGGTATTTTTTTGGTTTTTGTTACTGAACTATATCAAAGACATCAAACTTAGAGCTCTGATGGTGGAGTTTTATCAACAAAAACAACAAAGAATATGTATTAAAGAAGTAAATTTACACCATCTAGTGTAATAAATATTTTTTGACTTTTTCATCACATGCGCCTCAGTGTTTACATTGATGAGGCACTGGTGGATATATAGTACACTTTTGTAAAAAAACAGCATTTTCTTGCTTCATAGGAACAAACTATGCAACAGTACATTAACGAAATACTTTGTTGCATGATACAGTTTTTTAAATTAAAAAAAAACTGCTGTGATTTCAATTCTGTATGTTTAATAATCACTTTACTCACAGAACACAGAAGGCTCAGAAAAAATTCTGCCTTGGTCTTGTATTCTGTTACATTTCACACACAAAAAATTTTATGGCAAGTCTTTTGGTAGAAACCCAGTAAGATTTCTGACAGGAGCTGAGGCTGATTTTTACATTGCTTACACTGCATACAGGTCTTATAAGGAATTTCTTGACCTTTCTTCTGAAATTGTTTGTTTACTTTCATGAAAACCTGCAAAGAGTTATCTACTTCAACAGGGCAATTTGAAATATCATTATGTAACCTAGTAAAATAAAATGTAAACAGATGTGTTTTAATATTATACAATGCAGTATTCTATGGCTCATTAAACTATATTCATTACTAAGCTGGATCCATAGAAGCCATTTTGTACCTTTAACAATGTACCAGATGTCAGATGTTTGCTCTGTCAGATGCTTTTATTCTTTAGCCACTAGGAATTCACAGTCAAGCTCATCTCAATAAACACATGAATCTGGTCAGATCTATCAATTTGTTAGTATATGTTAAAATTAAATTCTGGGACAGTAGTCAGGCCCCATTTCATTTTATATAGAAGTTTTTTGCTAGATAGAGGACTAAAGTGGAAAGTATTTGGGGAAAAAAAATCCAACTATTCTGGTCCAGTCAAAGCAGATTTTTTCTAATTCTCCTCTCTACCTACAAAAAACCTTACCACCTTAAATGAAGAAGTTTCATTTAGAAAACATACAACTGAAATGTTTTGTCAATTTTTTCATTTTTCTCCCTTCCAAGCCCCCCTTTTTGCACTCCATATATAAAGGGAAAAACAATCTAAAACAAACCCCAATCACAGACAGACACTGATCTTCGGGTTATAACAACTGAAAAGGACTTTTGCAACACAAGCTACTAAGTGGGAGTAACTGCATCCATGGCAGAGAAGTTTGGTAGTTCCTTATTTTCATTATAACTGCTAAAAGATGTATGCATTAATGCAGTTGAGCAGGATCCTTCCCAGGCTAACAGACCTTAAAGGTTCACTAGGAGCTTCACCTCTGACACAGAGGCACTGCTATGCCCACAGAGAGGAGGTGGGGAACACAATCTGCTCCCTCCCTGAGCTCTGGGTCACACAATCTTTGCTTCTGAGCATGAAGCAATGCTTTCTACTGCATCGTGAAAGAGCAGCAGCCTCTACCAGCCCATCTCTTTAGATTTTAGAAAGAACAGGAAACACTGAAGAGACGCCATCCAAAGGATCTCCAACCTGGGAAAAAAAGATTGGTTTGGTTTTGCTATTACCCACATCCATGTTTCTGCTGTAGTACTGAATGGCCACATGCTGCTCATGAACCTGACAGTCATTTCAGTAGCCTCAATGCTGGATTCAAATCGTTATCTAAGCTGTCTATACAATTGACTACAGAGTGTCCTCTTCTGTTATTTATGGCAATCCTGATGATTTTAAGGTTTTTTCCAGTCTCCACTGAGCAGAATGGTGAAGTGCTCCAATGCTATCAATCTTAATAAAAGCACTGAAGCTGATAACCTAGAACCTAAGTAATTTAGTTTAGCTGCCAGTGCTAATATTAGTCCCATTTTCCACTTATAAAATTTGGGCCTTCTGGTCAATGAGCCACTTTAATCCAGCATTCTGAAATCTCCTGACTTCACACAATGGAAAGAGTAATAGCAGCTTACAATGGTGCAACTCCGAATCCAAGCCTGTTTCACTTCTTCAATTCTCTGCTTTCCAAGGTAAAATGTCATGCAACTTTATTGGATGTTTTATCAGTACGATATGGTTTCAGGACTATCTCACCATTTAAGTCAACTTTTAACTAGTTTCAAAAGGATGGATGTATGTCAAGGATCTAACATCAAGGCACAGCTGCAAAACATCCCAGACGAGCAAAAGAATCTTGAAATAATATTCTAAAATTATAGCAAAATACTCTTCTGTGCATGTGTAAATTTATCATAAGTCCAAACACGCACACACCTATTACTCTACCTTTATTCTCAGTTAAGTGTGAGCTTACTTTAGCTGAAATCACTATTTCAGGAAGATTATCAGAGGGCTTGTTTGTTTTTAAGTGTATACAGACAACTTCAACATCTGCAGTTCTTACCAGACCTTTACATCTTTTGATTAAACTAATCACAAAGATTTAATAATTCCCCTCTTGATCATCATGGCAAGGCATCCTCCCTAGCTTCCAGCAGCCATAGTACTTGGCAGCTTTATCAACAATGACCACTGGAAAACATTATTTTCACCAGTACAACTTCAAGAGTGGCTCCCAGAGCAGTCAGTAAAGCTCAGTGAAGGCAGCTACTGGTAATCCCAGTAGCCAAATGTAAGTACCACTGTAATAGCAAGGATGAAGTTCCCTTCTTAGCCAGTTAACCTGAAATCAATTTTAACTCAAGACAGACTAAAATAAGTTGGTTTACAGATATGCAAACCAGATTTGAAAAAGGTGACTGAAAGGAAACCATGCAAACTTCTCCCAAATTAGGATTGTTAGATTTCTATTTTTCTTCCTGTATCTAACTACAAGGCTTAGTTAGGAATAGTTAGACATCAGTGCTCAATATTTCATTCACTGGACCTTGTGTTTCATATAAAAACATTAATTTTATATTACAAGAAAAACATAAAATATCAGCTTTCCGGTATGTTCTACACCAGCTACTGTGTGTAAATAAAATGGACACAGCTAAGATTTTGAAGGGTAGCAATGAAGCAATCTCATCCAGGAAAACACACCAACGCCATTTACATTTCCAGATTCTCAATTGTGGGAGGCAGAAAACAACTCCGAAACAGTGCTTTATTATGTGCCAGTGCTAGGCTCAGCACCCGATGGAAATCAAAGGAAAAGTCCTCAGCACCACGGTACTAAGAAAAGGCAATTTCTCTTTAAGCAACTTCATCCTAATGCAAGAAAAATCTCTAAATTTGCTGCAACTTCATCCGAACAAACAGAAAAACTTAAATACATTCATAATTCAGGTGTGAATATCTGCATTGACTGTTGCACTTGCCTATATTTTTATGAAGCACACCTACTTGGTTTAAAAGAAGACATAATGAAAACCTTTTTTCCATCCCCTGATACTTTCATTGTGTTATCTCTTAGCAGCCTGCTGAATCAAACAAGTATATAGGCCAACTCAGGGATATTAAGAGATATGTAGCTCTTTTTAGAGACTGTTCAATGCTCTTTCTCGATCCAGCAGTTGATGATTACAGCGGTAAAGTGCTGTCAAACAATTATTTGTTCATATTACTGATTACAGAGGTGAAGTACCCCACGTGGAAAAGATATTCTCCAGATGAGCATTCAGAATACTAAACTTTCCAGTTTTGTTTTTTTGTTTTTTTTTTTTTTTTTTAATTTGTTTTCCGTTATATGTTATCCATAATTAGAGTATCTGAGTTATCATTTTGTGTTACTTGGGTTTTTTTTGCTTCTAATCTTTTCCTCAGTCTGACCAGCCTGCCTGTTTCTATAGTTACTGAGCTGATTTTTTTTTTTTTTTTTCCTTTACAAAGAACAAAAGAAAGAAAACCTGTGCTTTTTTTTTGAGGGAGACAGCAGCAGCTCCTTGTGGAACAGTGGTGAGCTGGCTGTGGCTCTTGGGGAGCACAGAGCTCCCAACACAGGGCTAAGAGACATGGCTAATAAAAGGTTTGTGTCTGCATAGAAGCCAAGAGGCAATCCAGAAGTTCAGTAGGAAACTTTGCTTAGTGCTATATCACTTTGCCTAGGGCCGCAACCCAATCCTCTGGAATTTATGCACATTGCTACTGCCCAAGCACTGATGCAACTTCAAGGTATTTTCACTTTCAGAGAGAGTTCTTGGAGGCATATTCCTTTCTAGTATGGAAAGGTACCTCCTAAATTGAACTCAAGAAGAGTTAATACTCCTTTAAAGTATTAAATACTACAAATTCAAATAAAAGATTCTTAAGCCTCTCCCACTTCTCATCCTCTTGCACTTGCTGATTCTTCTCTGAAAGTGAAATGAAGTATCAGGTGTTTAGAGTATTTTCCCAGACTTCAGCTGAAAAGACTTGCAGGTTTTCATTAGTGAACATTTTGCAGTGATTGAATCACAGGATTTTAAGCATAGGATGCACCATATCCATTACAGTTTTTTTCATTTATTTCTGTTCTTACATAAAGAAAAAGTTTTACCCAGTAATTCCTGTATCAAATCTAATGAGGCTGTGAGCTAATCTAGTCCAGAGCAAATCTCTAGAAAGAAAATCCATCGTTATTTTAAGTCACTCCTTAAATTATGGGGGCAGGGGAAATAACAACAAAAAAAACACCACCACAAAAAGAGCACCAAAAAGGAAGAACCATAAATCCTAGAAACCTAAGCACAACATTTAGACAGGTAAACAAACTGTATCGGTGTGGTAGAGATTTGTGCAGAACAACAGAATAGCATCCCTGCCTGTTATACCCTTTCTGTCAGTATTCGGTATATTAAAATTACTTCACTTTTCAACTTTCAGACAGAATGTGAGTTTTCCATAGTCACCCATATACCAACAATATGAATAAAATACTGGTTGTCTGACTCCCACTATAAAATATATTTGTATCTGAGAAAGTTCTTCACTAGGTCTATCGCTGTTCAGTAATCTGAGGTTTCAGAGGTAAATAACTTTTGCCAGAGTGTTGAGGAAAGTGAGCACAAGTCCTTCAAAAGGGTGTCTTGGTGTTGTTTTGAGTACTCCAATGTAGTACTCAGGCTTGCCTTTCATTAAAATAGTTTTGTCTAATGCTCTAATCTTTTTACAAAAATAAGTTAAATAAAGAGCACTGATTTAAGGAATTTGTTTTGGTTTACTCTTCTTTAAGCTGTTTTGTCTTGTTCAGTATAGTTTTACTACTAAACACTGCTGCCTTAATGTTCACTTAAGCAGCTCCACATGATTCCAATAATATTACATCAGCATTAAAAAAAGCCTTGACTAAAGGTGTAAAGTAATGCAAGCCTTTAACTGCAGAGACTCGCATTACAGAACTTTGGTGGAAAACTCACAACAGGTCTGTATTGCAAGTCAAGCAAAATGTACTGAAAATAGCATGTGACAAATATTCCATACGAAAACTTGATTAAATAGAAAATATTCAAAACAGGTTTAAAAAAAAATTTGCAATTATATGCTTCCACATAAATTGTTGGACAAAATAAGAATACTGCAGTTAACAATGCTGCTGTCACAAACTCTCTGCTGTTACACATGGAAGAAACTAAGGAAAAAGGTTCCAGCCCATTATTTCTGTCACTGTCCCCTTTTTGCTTTCTGAAGTTCATTCTTTAAGCATCATCCACTGGAAAAGACATTAATGCTGCCCAGTTTGCCCCCAAACTGCCCCTTTTCACAGCAGCAAAGTCCAACATCTATGAACATCTAGAAGAAGACAGCAAGGGATAGAGCAACACATCAGAACTGAAAATAACTTCTGAATAGCTGCAAATCAGACTGATTTATCTAGGTTGAAAATAAATAAATAATAATAATAATAATAATACAAAGCACAAAAAAAAAATGCACAACAAAAAAAAAAAACCCCAAAAAATAATAAATAAGAAGAAAAAAAACCCCAGCAAATATGTAGGTTTATCTTGCAGCCAGGTAAAATAGAATTTAACTGTCTCCAACACCAGTTGGAGGACAGGGAAACACAGCTATGCAGTGTAGGTCTGAAGTCTGAATTAATTCACAATGTAACTACCGATATGAACATTTCGTACTTTGCTGTGCAGATCAACCCTTCAGTTGCACTGAGACTGTAGTCTTTAAAATGGCTGAGAGATCTGGAGTAGCTTAGCCTGGAGAAAAAGAGGCTCTGGGAGACATTATCACTCTCTACAACCACCTGGAAGGAGGATGTAGTGAGGTAGATGTTGGTCTCTTCTCCCAGGTAACAAGCGATACAAAAGTGCTCATGAAATCAATTTCCAAGTCTCAAGTAAAGGCAGGAATTGTCCAAGCAATTTGTCTGGGGGACGTAATTGGACTGGAACTTTGGCACACTCCCCTATGCAGACTCTTGGCAAGGAGTCCTAATATGGGAAGAGCAGAGAGACTCATCTCAAAAGATAACTTACTTTCTATTCAGGTATTTCAGCTGCGGATGATTAAAGTGGCGAGTCTCAAATGTTTAGCATACTGCATGCTCATGGGTCTTTGGGTTTCCCACGGTCAAATGACTCTGATTTCATCAAACAAATTCTACTATTTCACTAAGGTACTAAACAGTATCCTTAAAACCCCAAGAATCATTACTCCTGCTGCTAAATGAATGCTTCAAATTTCTGTTTGGAACACTTGGGGTATAGAGCCTTGATTTCACTAGATCATTAGACTTACATGTTTTTCATTCAAGATCATTTTTGTACTTTCTTAAAAATTACACAAAAAATATCACCTAAGCAGTCATCAAAGAAAGGAACTTGCAGTCAAAAGTGCTAGTTAGTTGAAATAATGTATAATTCCCAAGCATGAATTTCTGATAAAAAATTGTTTCAGTTACACACTGCTCTTGAATCTGTACTTGTTATTAATAGATTAACATGTAGTTTCTATGATCCTGAGTGAAATTTAATTTTCATCAAACGATGAAAGCCTTAGAAGCCACTACAGAGGAAAAAATAATTTACATCATATTGTGACAATGTCATTTAATATTCTATGTATTTCTAGCAGAAATTCTTCAAGAGATGTCTGTAGATAATGTTGATATGTCAGCATCATAACCTGCCACAGAGGGAACTGTACTGCTTCTTCACTGATCAATAATATTAAAAATATCAAGATGATGTGTGACATAAACTTCATTTTACCGTACATTTATGGCCCTGTTCTGGCCTTTGGTATTCAGAGAGCCCAAGAGTCTATAGCCACTCCAAAAGTATCCACACACTGTTTACTCCTCAGTGAAGAGTCTACCCAAAATAGGTGTGAATGCTTTCTTTGTATGCAGAAAACTAATTAAATTTCTTGTGGAGTTACAGTTTTGGATGGCACCCAAGAGGCAGGTATCACACAGTTCACACTTGTGCTTCCTCCATTAGCCTTTATGATGAATCCCTTTCATTTGGCAACTGAAAAAGTGATAGATACTGAATTAAAATTCTGATGCATTGATAAGGCTGACAGCATCTTGTGAGTACATACTCTAATCCAACGTAAAAGCCACACTGACTCAAGGCTCAAGGATGACACCTGCATAGCAGGGACACAAAGACAAAAGCAACCATTTTAGTTGGCTGAGGTAAAAAAGTGTGATAATTCTTGAATATTCTTGAATTTGAGTCATTCTGATTCATGCGGATCAGAGAAATTTGGAGCATATTCTTGAATTTGAGTCATTCTGATTCATGCGGATCAGAGAAATTTGGAGCAGAGAGAGATACAGAATAATATTTCTAAGGATGCCCAGTAACATTCTGTAGTTCAGTGGGGTGTGAATGAGGCACCAACTCCATGTGGTGCTCTTTGACCATAAGGAAAATGCAACGAACATTTATTGATTCTCCCTGAAGGAATTAAAAAAAATAACAAACCAACCCTAAAATCTCAACCACCATCACCAAAATACAGACCATAACATGCAGCACGCAGAAAAACTGCATGTTTTCATATCCAGTCTCCCATTGTACAAAATGCAGCATACACCTCACTAGGCACCCTGACTTCATCTACTGGAACCCTGTATCTACTCAAACACCTAACTTCACTACTGCTAAGCATATTTCATTCTGGTTTTGAACTGTAGCATTCAAATGCCTAGGAAAAACATAAACAGTGTAAAAACATAGCTAAACCACCAATGTCATGTTAACTACTTCAATTTCAAATTCCACAGCATGAAAGCAACCTCAGCAAGCTTTCTGTCTAACCATATTTGCTTGGCTGTGAAGCAACAGAGACAGGACAGAGGAAGACTGCTTGTTCTTATGACACACTGCTACTCACTGGCCAGTCCATCTTTTCAGTGGGCACTAGGAATGACTGGAGGAAAGATGGAAGTTCTCATAACACTGCCAGACAGTGGTGCAGTGCTGAACACAGCCCCAAGAGTCTTCCTTACCTTTTTGTGCTATCTGAAAACCAGAACTGGTTACCAACCAGTCTTCACAGAAATTCAACTTTATTAATTCCCAAGTCACTCTTGGATTATCTGAGCTAAATTTTCTCCAAAACCTCCCACAATGCTGAGATAAATGCAGAACACAAAATGCCTCATTTGCAAACATTAGCTAACACTATTCTGTTGGAAAACATTAACTGAAACTATTCCTCAATACATAAAGGGAAGTTCCAAAGGATGACAGGAGAAATCAGAATAACTGAATGTTAACCACAAACCTTACCCTTGTGACTCTATTGTGTAAGCACACTCTCCAGGCTTTTGGAGACGCTTTTACATTATCCATTTATCTGACTAGTCCTAATTAATTTTAGTACTGTGACATTTACTGAAATAATGCTATACTACGTTTTTTCTAGTACAAGCTGTTTACTTATTAGTGCACATAAATATCTCCTAAAGGAAAAAAATACTCAAACCATACAATGAAATTACATGAGCTTTCTGAAACAAAACAGATGCATACATGCATTACAGATAAAGCATCTGCTCAAAAAAAAAAAAAAACAGGTGAAAAACATTACATACACTTTGCCTTCATCTGAGAGGTTTAAAAAAGGATTGCTAAACATCCATAAGACACATGAATGGTGAACGGCTGAGAGCTGGGAAGCAGAGGAAAGTGCCAACTTAAGCTCTTCCTTGTTCATTTCCATTTACCCAGACCACACAGGATACATTAAAAAAAAAAAGTCATAGAATCATAGAATAATTAGGGTTGGAAAGGACCTTAAGATCATCTAGTTCCAACCTCCCTGCCATGGGCAGGGACA
>JAOEHX010025086.1:0-14018 GCA_025448015.1 Bolborhynchus lineola | reverse complement strand
TGCTCTGCCAGGGAGGAGGGGAAGCTGGGAGGAAGCAGAGACAGGACACCTGATCCAAACTGACCAAAGAGGTATTCTATACCACAGCACGTCATGTCCGGGATGGAAAAACTGGGGGCAGGGACCCTGTTGTTGGGGGGTTCGCTGCTGGGTTGGGCTTGGTATTGAGTGGTGAGCAGTTGTATTCTCCTTCCTTGTATTTCCCTTGTCATTGTTATTATTGGTGGTAGCAGCAGTGGTTTGTGTTACACCTTAGTTACTGAACTGTTCTTACCTCAAGCTGTGGGAGTTACATTCTTTCAGTTCTCCTCCCCATCCTCCCCAGGAGGCTGGGGGGAAGAAAGAGGAGGAATTGAGTGAGCAAACTGTGTGGCTGACTGGGCTTAAACCATGACATCATTTCTACTAATTTTGAACATGCAACGCAAAAAGCATAACAGTGAAGGAATGGGATAGAAAAAAGAAAATGGTTTATGATGGTTAGACACGTAACTTGGGTGTGATTCAGAGTGCAGAAAACTTACAATTTAGAGATAATATGGCTACCATGCCATGTGTGCATTCTACTGTATAGACAGCAATCTGTCATTTCATATTTTCTCTGCTTTCCTTATTTCAGTTCCATGTACTCTGCTGTGGTTCAGCATAACCCAAGATTCAGTAAACTTCACATAGGTGAAGTCACTATGTTTGCAGGAAGTCTTTAAAAGAGCATAAAAATATTTTTGTGTTAATTCAGGATATAATTTTCAGCAAGATACTGTCTTTTTCTCTTGGCTATTCAGGTTATGAAGAATAAAATAATTCCTACCCACCACATAACTGTTTAAAAAATTCTAGATAGTTAAATACTCCTGAGCTATTTTTAGAGATTATTAAAATATATAACATTCTGACATTAATTCATCATCAAGAAACAAGATTAGGAAAATGCAACATGATTAATCAGCTAGATTTTGTTAAAAAGTTTTCTTAAAGCAGAATAGCTTTCTTTTTCCATCTTCCCTTTGCTAGAAAGAAGAATCAGTTGCCTCAGAAGGAGTAAAGGGCATTGTAGTTCACAGTAATATTCTCTTTTTCTTTTACACTGTTGTTTAAGGGATGATAGGCTTAAAATTTTGAGTGGACTTTTGTAACTCCTCAGAGGTGGCACTTAGAAAAATGATGACATTGAAGTAACAGTATTTATGTATTTTCCAAACTATACACAGTCCTTCAGAGGATCCCAGGCTTACAGAGTATCAATATATCACATATAAAATTATACCAGTCAGCATCAGATCCTCTCTGTGTATGTAAGCAAAACGGATGCACAAAGCCAGGAGCACAAGTTAACATGTGACCTGCACGGAAACCTGGTGCCCTTGTGCTTGAAAGACCAGGGCCTGGCTCTTTCAAGTGCAAGACACTGTCCCCTCATACCTCAGCTTCCTCCTTGAATTCAAGTCAGGACTGCAGTTAATTTTGAAACACTGCATCTTACACCTTAGTCTTTCTCTCAGTCAGTGTAATGTAAGCCATATACTTACAGAACCAGTATATTTTCACACTATGGGCATGACTCAAAGTTATGGACATTTCAAAGTCGTATAGGGCATGACTACATGTATACAGATATAAACATTGATCTACTTATTTATTTTGGAAAAGTTGAAGTGAAAAGTCCAAGATCAGAGACAGAATCAAATTCACCTATTTAAAATACATATCTGTGCTGTATTTCCTTAGGAAAAGTGATTTGTATTTTCATATGATGAAAAGCGTCCTCAGATGTCTGATGCTGAATTATTGTTATTTTTTCTAGTCCTTCAAAGTATATATAGGAGAATCTGACAACTCTTTCAGTGGGAAAAAGAAAATCTGACAGATTTTGAAAACAACAGCTATAGTTTTTTTAGGAATTGTAGTATTAGGAAGCTCTAGTGTAGTAACATTGCAGAGTAAGTGTGGTCACTTTTTAATGCTAAATAGTTAAACATAGTTAGACTCATATACTTGGCCCATACAGGTACACATCCATATACTTGGCCCATACTTGTAAGTACCACAGAGGTGTATTTAGATAAGAGACAAAAGAAAATTTGCTGTTTGTTTTAGGTAATGTGATCTAGGTTTTCTGTTCTGGTGTGTTTGTTGTTGATTCCCAGTGAAAAAGATGGAAAGCTGCTGAAAGGGTGAAAACAGAGTTTTATGCTAGAGCCTTTTTTGCAGTCACTCAGAAAGGGAAAAGGGAGAGCTCAAGACTTTACATACATCATAGAAGCATCTTTAGCTTGTAACCTCATAGGAAAATTTAATTGGAAGATGTATTCCTGACCCAAATGCCAGCTGGAGTCTGAACATAGGCTAAAACAGCCTTCTCCCTCCCACTGTGTCCTCTGTGACACAACTGGTCAGAGTGAACTCTCAGGGATGGCATCTGTTCCTAGTGTCTTTCAGTAACAGACAAACTGAGTCAGAGCTATCAGGGACCCGCATTTTTTCCTCTTTAGCAGCTAGGTTTTTTTTGCTGCAGTCAACTCTGGACATACATATATAAGTGGTGCCAAGCCTAATCTATAATAACAGAAGATAGAACATTTTTCATTTAGAAAGCAAACAACTGTGGTGCTTCAGTGTCAACATTAGCCTAAGAACTTCTACTACTATAGAAAGTTAAACTTTCATTGTAGATGGCAGCTGCTTATCCTGTAATATGATAAAAATTTTATCTTGTGCTTATATGTATAATTAAAGCATCCGCTATGTTCAAGACTTGAGTAAACACCATCTGACTCTGGTAAGAGAACATCTCTTTTGAAACAATAGATGTATAACCAAAATTAATCTTTTCACTGCTATTTTGATAGAAGAGTTTATCTAGCTGAATTTATAATTTAGGCTATAATTCACCCTTCTAAAGAGCTTTCCTTAGAACAAACAAGACTATTGTACTGTATCTGAAGGAGAGTATTTGGGAGACAGAAATAACTTTTTCGTCGTGGCTAACTTTTCTATAGAACATAACTTTATCACAAAAGTTAAAACTGAAAACATATTAATTTAATACTTCTCAAAAGTGAAAGATAACCACATCAAATTATTATATCAACTTTATTAAATATATTAAACAAAGGGGGATCTAGGCAAACTCAGTCAGCCTAACCTCAGCCTATGGAACAAATTCCCTTACAAGCTTGTTCTACCAAGCTGAGGGACAAGGTGGTGATATGAACAGCCAGCATGGGTTTACTGAGGGCAAGTCAGTCAGACTCACCTAATGGGGTGCCTGGCTCTGTGGGCAAGGGAACATCAGTGGTTGTTGCATATCTTGGCTTTAGCAGCTCTCTTAAGTCTCTTCAACACCAAATTAGTGAGACAATGGTTTTTTAAATAGACAATGAGGTGTTTTGGAAAATGAGCTGATCTCCTAGGTTTGATCTCTGTTGTCCTCACTGGTGCAGAGTCCAGACAGCAGCCAACAAATAGTAGCATCCCCCCAGGGATCAGTACTAAGACCAGCACTGTTTAGTGTTGTCATTAAAGACATAGGTAAGCATTTTGAGGAAGTTTGCAGGTGACACAAAAATTAGTGGGGAGAGCAGGCAGCATGCTGGAGGTCAGGGCTACTCAGAGGGATCAGGATAGGCTGAAGAAATAGACTGACTTAAATCTCATGGAGTTCAACAGAAACAAGTGGAAAGGCTTGCAAATCTTGCATCCTGGGCTGCATTAATAATGATGGAGCCAGCAGGTCTAGAAGAGTTACCTTTCACCCCTATTTGGCACTTGTGACATCTCACCTGCTGTGTCCAGTCTAGGCAACTCCAGCACAAAAAACAGTTCAGAGGAGGACTGCCAAAATTTTTAGGGGGCTGGATCATATGGTATGTGATGACACTAATGGGATTCTGCCCCGAGTCCCCTTTTCTAGCTGAGCAATCCCATCCTTTCCTCTTTGGGGTGATGCTCCAGACCTTTCATCACCTTTGTGGCACTTCACTGAGCTTTCTCCAGTATGTTTGTGTCTTTGTTGCATCAGGGAGTACTGGGGTACTGGACACAGTACTCAAGGTATGGATTCACCAGGGGTGAGTACAGGGAAAGGATCACCTCACTCAACCTGCTGGCAAAATCTTGTGTCATACAGGCTAGGATACTGTTAGCCTTCATTGCTGCAAGGCTACATTGCTGGTTCATTTTCATTCTGGTGTCAATGTGATTCTAGGATTCTGTACTTCAGACACTTCACCTTCCATTCACCAATGAAAAGAAGAAAACAGATGAAGAAACCACAGAAACCAAGAGGGTTTTCTTATGCACAAAGAATAGTTGTCACTGAGGACAGGCTTTTGGTGGAGTGACTCCTATGTCAGAGTAGTGGATGATGTCATCCCAGCATCCTGTAGCTTGGTATGAAGCTGCAATTGCACATAGCAAGAGTTAAAATGCTAACAAACAAAGCTCACAGAAACAAATACAGAAACAGGGTAACATAGCATATTTAGTTTCATGAGTCTTCAGAACTACTTCTAGATGTTCGATGACAATATTTTCTAGACAAAATTTTTGCAACTTACCAGGAATTAAACCCTTAAACCACAGTATTATAGACTGTACAATGAGATTATCTGCCCACTGTAATCCCAGGCTTGAAGATCATGAAAAAAATAAATGGAGTTGATTTTCCTTCACTAGGTCCCAAAAAATCTTAAACTTATTGTGAAAACAAGAATTATTTTGGATTAAATAAACTGGTAAATGAGTCTTAGCCTGAGAAAATTTGTTTTCTTATTCCATATGTTTATTAAAGTCAGTGTCTGTTAAGTACAAGTTGAATGAGCTGAAGTGTTGCAATATGAAACTTAATCAGTCTTCAAAAAAATATAACAAGAACTATAGTTTCCTAATTCCAAAGCTCACAGACTGCTGTCAGTTATATTGATGTTAAACAAGAGGATCTTCCTCAGTGTAGCCCACTTTTACAACAGTGTAGTTTAGTGCAGGATGTGGATGGCTAGTTAGGTGCTTTTTAACATAATATGGAAGTTCACAGTTCGGTATACACACACAAAGAGTAACAGTTTGTCCCAGAAATATGAGAGATTATGTCATGATCTGTGACAATGCTGAAAATTAGGTACCCTGCTAGCTATTGCTTCTATTTTCAAACAGACTCAGGTCTGATGATGCTGGAGTGGGGCATCACATTTCCTAAGCAACTGTTTTAAATGGTTATAGAAGGTGGAATGTGAATTCTGCATTATATATTTTTAGGAGTGAGGATCTGTTTAAACTTCCTTCCTGACCTTACCTTCCAAATGCAGTGGACCACTTACAGAATGGTGAAAGACAAATCCTAACTGTGCAATGCCCAGATCTTTAAATATTTTCTTTGACCCAGAGAATGATTTTTGACAACATTTAAGCATCCAGTTTTCAGTGACTGGTAAGATCATTCAGGAAACCTTCCCCTTGCCTACTTGGCCTGATTTAATGAGATGACTTTTCTTTAGACTGAACTTTGGAGAAATAAGAGGGACACTAGAGATGAAAAAAATATCTCGTGATGCCTCTGACTTCTCTAAGACATTGGCTCACATCTTTACAGCACAATTTTAGGTGTTAAGTAAATTGCAGGCATAGCTATAAATATCACTCCTTACAAGTCAGTGCAATATAAAAACATTTGAATGTCAATGATGATATATACATTAATTTCAGTTTTTAATTCAGTTATGGTTAATAGGAAGTGCACAGAAGCATGAATCAAACTCTAGCTGAGTATACACAAGTAGCTCAGCCAAGGAAGATCAGGATGTATTCCCAGCATGCAAATCTGGGAAAAGTGTTCTACAAAGCTCTGGATTCAACAGTGTCTAACATGGACAATGAATATCTGGGAACCGAGTCAGCTTTAGACTTGTGGAAGCTTTGCCAGCACCTGTAGTACAAGTTTCTCCTCATCACCCCACATGCTGAATGACTAACATTGATATCTGCCTTGGCCTGCATCTCCTCCTGGTTTCTGATTGCCCTGCTTGCTCATTCCTTAAGCTGTTTCTGTTTAGAAGATGCTGGAAAAAGACATGAAGCCTAGAAGGAAAGATCGTATTTTGGGATAGACTAAACAACTGCTACCTTGTCCTGCATATATCTGAGTAATCTAAAGTACATAAATAAATACACGTGTTTTTAAAAGCATATATAAAAACATATATAAACTTTATATTTCTAAAAAAGAAAAACCATATATAAGCTATTCTGCATCAGTTGGATGCATCCAGGGTACAGGAACGAAGAGAGATGCTACAGAATGTAAAGAAGTTCGTAACGTTTTTTTTTCTTGAATAAAAATTTAATTGTATATTAAATAGAATAAAGGAATACATCTATGCAGGAAACAGAAAATGCTCAGTGTTTTTCAAGACCATATTAAAGATATTTTGGAGGTCTCAGGTTCAGTATGACTTACACATACAAGCAGTTTAATAATGTGTAAGCAAATAAACTTCGTATTACAGAAGGAGATAGTGAGTCTGTTAATACTGCCCAGGCTCAGAAGTGCCCTCTTATTGTCCCTGGAAAATATTGCTCTCACAGAGCCTCCTTCTATGTTTTCCAGCTGGGAAAGGGAGTTTGCCCTTTCCATGGGAAAAAAATCTGGTGCCCAGGGCTTAAAGACCTCATTTTCTATCTCAGGGCTTTTAGCAAAACTGCCTGCACAGCACCTGATACCTTTACCCAATTTCTAAACTAAAAGCTATCCCTGATATCCCCTGTGGGGAATAATTTATCCACAGACAAAATTTGTATTTTGTCATTATTATCCAGACATGCAATTTTCATATTTTTTCCATATCTATGCATTGCAGAGGTTCATGTATTAGCACTCTGCTCAGAATACGCAGACCTCTTTTGTGTGATCACCAAGTATATACATTATCAAGTTGTTTTCAGAAGTATCATGACAATTTCCTTGTGAAATACAGGAACACTGAAATTAGAAATCTAAGAAATGCATAATAAAAAATGTCTGTCAGTAATGACTTATCTTTTAGGAAAAAGAAGATGAATCTTTGTTTTTACAAACATATCAATGTATTTCACCAGGAGCTAGTTTTCCCAGGTGTTACTGGGTAATTAGAAAGATTTGCCGCATACATAGGAAAATAACTTTTGTAGCTAAATTCTCTCAACCAGATTTATTTTAATAGAAGTATCAGATAGAATATAAACACTTTCATTTTATGACCCAATTACTACCAATGACATATTACTGCAGTGAACTCTCTGATTTCTTTTTAGTCTAGCATTATATTTCACTGCCTGCCCCTTCCATTTAGTATGTACAGTACTGTAATACTGCTCAGTAAAGCTGCTCATTGTTTCTTACTAATCTACTAATTATTAATTTGGACTTTTTAATTACACTTAGCTGGTCTTAAATTATGAAAATGAGTAAAGCGAAATGAGAAAGAGATGTTTCAGAAAGAGGGAATGCAGGGGTAGCCTTATATAGCTAAGTACCTGCTCCATCCCTGGTGGTGTTCAAGGCCAGGTTGGACAGAGCCTTGGGTGATATGGTTTAGTGTGATGTGCCCCTACCCATGGCAGGGGGTTTGTTAACTAGATGATCTTAAGTCCCTTTCCAATCCCAACTATTCTATGATTCTACAATATATATGCCTGTTATGACTGGTTTCCAGTCTGGTCATCTTTAAAAAAATTCTTGTCAGTAAGCCACGCAGTCACATTAGGGCACTTCTGTTCAGACTTCTGTGTGAAGGCTTCAGGTAAAACTAGGGCCTCTTTGCATTGCAATATCAATTTCTACCAATGACTTCTTACAATATCATAAATTACAGATGTAGTTCTCATACGCTTAATATTTTTAAGGCTCTATTTTGTCAATCAGCTTGACACAGTTGTATAATGCACCATGGTTTAGACATCTGAGATTCATTAGCAATTAACATATGCTTTTATTTTTAATTCCAAAAGTACTCACTATTAAAAATGAATGTTGTAGATGAAAACATTGTGTGATTATTTCTGTTCATTAATAGATTCTTAAAGTAGTACCCGATAACATTAAAATATGAAACTTCTCTAGTTTATTAAAGCTACTTTTATTCTGTTGCATTGAAGAAATGAGTGTTTATATTGAAAATAAAGGATCACTTGTTGCACTCTGTGCCCAGAAACTCTGAAACATTGTAGCTTTATACTTTCTCTACTAAATCCATTCTGGCTGCTCATTTTCTATATGAAGGAGATTCACATAAAACTGGAGTCTGAATGGTGCAGTTTAGTGTATTTCATGACACAGGACATCTAGAGTTATGAGCATCTAAAGATGTGGACAAATATTGAGCTTTTTTTTTGATGTCTCACTACACACTAACTCTCATGAGAGTCAGGTGCTCCTCTGTGCCTTTGAAATTTACAGAAATCTGTAAACACGTGCAATCCCTTTTCAGTGGCCTTTTCATTGTCAGTTTTAAAGATGGGTCAAACCCTAAGTTGACCATGACCAGGAATGAGTTGTTCTAGATCACTCAAAGGAGGTTGTGAAGCTACAGCAGCAGCAGTTAATCCTATTTCACTCACAATCAGGAAACGGAAATGGCCTGGGGAAGAGTGGGCAAGGGAGGGCAGTGTATCCTATGTAAAATTTAGATGGAGACAAGATGCCCTGAGGAAATAAGGAAAGAACAGAAGGAACCTGAGTTCAACCTGATGGAGCAGGAATGGCACAGTTACATCTTATTGCTTGCAGAGCTGTCCTTGTTTAAAGTCCAGGGACAGAGGCCTGAGGACACTGATGAGGTAAACCAACCTGATAGTGGCAATGACCCTGAATTTACCTACAGACACACATGTGAGGAAGGTGAAAGTAGGAGGGGTGGTTTCCCTTCACTCCTACTCCCCAGTACATTGTGCTGGGCTGCATGGGGAGAACAGAAACAACAGAGGCACAATCTTGGCTGCTACACACAGTTCTGCAGCTCTGCTCCAGGTGACATCATCTGTTTTCAATAAACTCTAGTCTTCTGTTACATGACAAAGAATGAAAGAACACAACCTTGAGGGACAATTAAACAGAATATGAGCACATCCTTAGTGGATCCCCTGGTCAACAGTAAACTTTTTTTTTTTTTAAATCTATATATTTCAAGAATAATATTTCAACTTAGATTTGATACAGAAATGTGTTTTTTTATATGATTTACACATTTGAACATATTGTATTAATTTATTCAGTTATTTTAACCACTAGATGTTTTCCAAAGAATGAATGTAGTTTGGGGACCTTAGCAGTGAAGGAAGAATTATTTACAGGTGACAGTGGTTTGCAGAAGGTACATCTGGGATCATACTTTAGAGTAAGGGTCTGTCTCTGAATTATTGAGTGGAAAAGAATTAACTGATTATTGTGAGGACAATCAAGTATCACAAAGAGAGAATGAATCTGTAGGAGAAGATTTCTATTAGTTTTGGAATGAAGAACTAAAATTGCAGAAGAAATAGATGTCAATGTAAGAGTAATTGTTGGGATAAAAAATTTTTACACCAGCCACAGCAAATATAAGACTGAACTGATCTTTCAAAACAAGGATGGCTTTATTTTTTCTGATATTTGCTTTTCCACTTGACAAAAGGACAGGTGTTACCTTAAAAGATAGACGCCTAAGCACTATGGACATTCTAACAAAGAACTTGGAAGATTAATTAAAAAGAAAAAAGCCGAATCTCAGGAAGAATATATAAGCTACAAGAAGGAAAAAACTCCTAGAAATTCTGTAACCTTGGAAGAAGAATCAGAAACAGTCTGTAGCAACATTCAGATCCGAAAACATTGACTAAAGAGGCTGTAGGATAGGGAAATTCTCTGTGATGAGCCAGAGTTCAGAAACACTGGGTTGCAGAACATTCTTTAGAATTATACCTGAAATGGTAATGTTTCTTAAAGAAAATATAAGTGTGTCAGAGAAACACAGAACTCTGAAACATAGCTGGAGAATAAGCACATAGCCTACTGAAACTTGAAGCTAGTCTGTATACTATGTACCAAGTGTCAAGACACACGCTTGAGATGGACAACTAACACAGCTTACCCAGACTCTTTCAAGCAGTACCGGAGATGAATAGTGCTAATTAGCCAGGTCTATGCTACTCTTTCTAGGCTGTGTCAGTTTTGTCTGCCTGGATTTGTGCTGCAGTCTATTCACCCAGTTTCATCTGATCTTGGATACATAACGATTCTCTCCAATGTAAATGATGATTTCAGGGAATAGTCAAACATCTTGACTGTATATGGAATGCGTTAGTCTTGATGAATGATATGCTATTGCTCATACTAGAATCATAGAACTGTTAGGGTTGGAAAGGACCTTAATATCATCTAGCTCCAAACCCCTCACACTAAACAGCAGTCACACTAAACAACACCTCTCACTAAACCATGTCATCCAAGACTCTGTCCAACCTGGCCTTGAACACTGCCAGGAATGGAGCATTCACAGCTTCCTTGGGAAACTGCCCTGGGTTCAGCAGTAACAGTCATTTTTCTCCTTCTTAGTAGCTGGTGCAGCGATGTGGTTTTGACTTTTGGCCTGGGAACAGTGCTGATAACACCAATGTTTTCAGTTGCTGCTCAGCAATGTTTACTCTGACCAAGGACTTTCTGAGTCTCATGCTCTGCCAACGAGGAGGGGAAGCCAGGAGGAAGCAGAGACAGGACACCTGACCCAAACTGACCAAAGAGGTATTCCATACCACAGTACGTCATGCCCACTATATAAACTGGGGGCAGTTACCTGGAAGGGTTAGATCACTGCTGGGTGGGGCTGGTGAGCGGTTGTGTTTTCTTCCCTTGTTACTTCCCTTATTATTATTGGTGGTAGCAGTAGTAGTGGTGTTATACCTTAGTTACTGGATTGTTCTTATCTCAACCTGAGGGAATTGCATTCTTTCAGTTCTCCTCCCCATCTATCTGGGAGCCAGGGGGGAGAAGGTGAGTGGAGTGAGAAGGAGACTGCTTGGTTTTCTGAGTTACGGCTGGGCTTAAACCATGTCAGTTCTTTTTGGATCCCAATGTGGGGCACGAAGGGTTGAGATAACAACAGATGTGACCAGAGTGTGTCTAATCATATTTGTGATAAGCATTCATTGTTTCAGATTAATAGTTACTTGTGACAGTGCTGATTTATTGGCTCTCAAAGTTGTTGCTCTTGATCTCACAGTCTCAGCATGTGGTACCTTACTTACAGCCAGCATTTGCTGTGTCAGTGTTTATCGGCTGGGGGCCTTGGGCTGAGGTTCTTGTTTCATTCTACTTTATGGAAATTACTTATAATACAATAGATTCATTGATCATGAAATTTATCTGGCTTGCGTTCCCAGTGCAGTCACCACCTCTATACTTTAGGAGGTATGTAACAGAAGTGTATAGCAATTATACATCTTTTTTCCCCTCCTCAGGTGGTCAACCTGTGAAGGAGTCATTCTTTTGCGCTCCCAGCTCCCACACCAGATTGTTTACAGCATCATTTGAGAGTTCTGAAGGTTTTGAATGGATTTTAAGTACCCTTGAGACTTGCTTGCTGATTGGAGGAGGAGATTACTATGCTGGCATGCATACAGAGTGTGTTTTACCCATGATCATTTCATCTGGCCCCGAGAGTTAAGTAGAGTTGTGTTTGAGCCTTGTCTAGGGTTAGATGGCTATATAGGAGGACCAAGAGATTTTCCCTGGGGCTGGACAGTCATGAGTGGCAGGGTGTGTGGGATACTATGGGCGAGTATCTAGGCCAGTGGGCCCCTCCAGTGCTTTGGAACTTTACCACTGAACATGTGCAAAATCCAGACAAAATTTGTAAAACACTTAAAGGAGGTGTGTTGTCATTCTGGTCATACTAGGGACAGACAAATCATGGCAACGTGCTGGGGCTTAGCCTATGCTTATGGAGGCCTGTTCAACACTATCCAGCACCTTCACAAGGGAAGAAATGACCCTCGATCTGATGGCAAAGCTCCAAGCACAGCAGCTAGACCAGCCCCAGTGACTAGTACAGCAGCTACTCAAACTGCAACCCTAATGGGCAATGCAGCTACTCCAGCTCCAAGTACAGCAGCTATGCCAACCCCAGAGACAAGTACAGCAGCTACCCTGACAACAGTTACTGCAGCCACTCCAACCACAGTGATAATCACTGCAGCTAAACTGGAGGACCAATTTGTACCAATATTGGTTGCCCCTGTATTCAAGGGAAAAAGCAAAACAAAGACAAGAAAGATGAAGCAAGACAAAGAAACAATGTACTCACCACCTGGGACAGCATCTGACCATGTGTTATTAGTATCTGAATCTGGGAAAGAAGAGGATGAAAAGTTGACCTCTTGACCCAGAACCTCAACCGAGCTACGGAATATGCAAAAAAGTTTTACCCGTCAACCAGGGGAGCACATCATCACCTGGTTGCTTTGATGCTGGGACAATCAGGCCAACGGTCATGAACTGGAAGGTAGAGAAGTCAAGCAGCTGGCATCCCTTGCTAGGGAAGTGGGAATTGAAAAAGCAATTGCAAAAGAGAAACAGTCCCTCAGTTTTTTGGAAGCAGTTCATGGCAGCTGTGGAAGAAAGGTTTCCATACAAGGACGATGTTATGAGTCGTTCGGCCAAATGGACTACTCTAGAGAAAGGCATCCAGTCTCTGAGGAATCAGCCATTGTAGAGACAATCTATCATATCAAGCGAATAACAGGGATGTACTCATAGATCCAGATGAAGTCGAATGTACATGACCCATATGGCAGAAATTTACATGGAATGCACTGTCATCATATGCCCATTCATTGACAACAGTAACCTGGAATGACATAGTACCACTAACAGTGGATGAAATGATTCATAAACTCTGAGAGTTCGAAGACAATCTCACCTCTTCCATCATTTCAGCTGTGAAAAAACTGTCCCAGGAGTTCAGACAATTGAGAGATGATTTATCTGATCTATCCAGCCCTTCATGTGTACCAACCCAAGTCTCAGCTGTTAACAAAAGGAGTCCTAATGCTCAAGAGAGAAGATATAGGAGGTATATGCCACAGGCCGCCTTATGGTTTTACCTGTGGGATCACAGAGAAGACATGAGGAAGTCGGATGGAAAACCTACCTCAACTCCGGAGGAACGGATGTGTCAATTGAAGGGGAGAACAAAGGTCAAGGCTGATCATCCAATAAGAGCAGCGGATTCAGTCTCTGGTGAGCAGGTTCCCAGATGGAGTGGAAAAGATGATTTTACTTCAGCTCCTGTGATAAAGAAGAATAATCCCTTTCTACAAGACTTGAGTCTCCAGGGCTGTGATGACTATTAGAGGGACCCCGCCTCCAGCCAGGTAGGGGACAATCAGATACTGGACTGTGTGGATCAGATGGCCTGACACATCAGTGCCACAGAAGTATAAGGCTCCAGTAGATACCAGGCCCAGTGTACCCTGCTGCCACCAAGCTGTCCAGGGGTGGAACCCATTTCTATTTCTGGACTGACAGAAGGATCCCAAGAGTTAACAGTACTGGAGGCTGAAATCAGTCTGACTAGGAGGAAGTGGCAAAAGCACCTCATTGTAACTGCTCCAGAGGCTCCATGCATCCTTGGCATAGGTTGCCTCAGGAGAGGATACTTCAAAGACTCAAAAGGGTACCAATGGGCTTTCGGTATTGCTGCTTTGGAGACAGAGGAAATTGAGCAGCTGTGCACCTTGCCTGGTCTCTCAGAGGATCCTTCTATTCTGGGGTTGCTGAAGGTCAAA
This sequence comes from Bolborhynchus lineola, assembly GCA_025448015.1. Lineage (NCBI taxonomy): Eukaryota > Metazoa > Chordata > Aves > Psittaciformes > Psittacidae > Bolborhynchus > Bolborhynchus lineola. Next base: position 224 of record JAOEHX010025086.1, on the reverse strand, counting down.
GAACAATAAGTGCCAATCAAGACCACAACAGTGTACCAGCAGCAATATCGCACCAACCAAGACTCCCTGATTCCCATCCATAAGCTGATCCGTAGAGTGGAGAGTCAAGGAGTGATCAGTAGGACTCACTCACCCTTTAATAGCCCTATATGGCCAGTGTGAAAGTCTAATGGAGAGTGGAGACTAACAGTAGACTACCGTGGCCTGAACGAAGTCACACCACC
>JAOEHX010025085.1:0-28380 GCA_025448015.1 Bolborhynchus lineola | reverse complement strand
AGCCTTGGGTGATATGATTTAGTGTGAGGTGTCCCTGCCCGTGGCAGGGGGGTTGGAACTACCTGATCTTAAGGCCCTTTCCAACCCTAACTGTCTATGATTCTATGTCTTTCCCATGCAGCTCCAAATGCATCACATGGGCATATATATATGAAAGCGAGATGATCTTAAAACACATTATGGTGAAGGGACTTGTGACCCTGCGAACATGCTTGAAAGGCTGATTATGAGAAGACATTCACATATGAACAGCAGCAAAGTTCTGCATTACCTCGATACAGTGAAATCGGCACCTTGTTTGTTGATAAAGAAAAATCAAGCCTGAAATAACAGTTATGTACACAGAAAATAAGGAAACAGGGCCACAGCACACTACATTGCAGCAGGGAAGAGAAAGTTAAGTTCATATCGTTCACTCTTCACTGCATAACTGCTGCTAGTCCCTATTGATCTCCCCAGTAATTTTAAGTAGCAACAGAAAGCCATTTCCACCTCCAGGATAGTGCTTTCCAGCAGCAGTTTTGCTGTTTACAATACTTTGGGGAAAAAAGACATAGGAATGTGGAAGAACGAAGGTGATTCTTCTCCCTCAAATTTACTTTATACTGTAGAAATCCACTGATCTTGTAAGAGTTTTTTTTTCTCATTTGCAAGGACATATCCTTCCACTCCCTGAAATTCTCTGCTCCAAAAATCAGACCATTTAAGCATAAACTGAGGCACTAAAGGCACATACCACAAACACCAGAGAAAAGGGTAGACATACACATAGCAGCAACAAGATACTAGGAAACAGGAGGTGTAGCTACTACTGATGGATCAAGAGAAGGGAGCAAAGGCGGGTGATGCAGCATGTACAGCAGCATCAAAAAGGAGAGCTGCCCCAGGTAAGGACCTGACCTGAGGAGGATGAGTTCAGAAATGCAAAGCTCCTGCTGCCATCCATGAAATCATTCATCTGCTCACTGAGGATGGTCTCCTAAAGAACAGAGCTGACACCATGTCTTTGGAGAAGAGGGCAAAAGCAACGTTTTGGAGGCAACAGAGTTGGAGACAGAGTTTGGAAGCAGAAGATTTGTGTGGAAGGCTGTAGATAAACATTACAATAGAGAAACTAAGGATGGTGTAAACGCACTCCCCGAGTAGTCTGTGAGAGAACAAAACTGGCCTGCATAACACCATCATGCATGGTTCAGTTCACAGCTAGATGGTGTTATGGTGGTATTCAAAGTCCAAGACCCTCTTCCTACACGTCACTGTTCAGATTTGTTACAGCACGGGAGATGCCTTTTCCTTTCCACCTTATCCTCCTTTTTTCAGGAGGAAAGCAGCTTTGTCAAAGCAGGCTCAGAGCTAGCAAAGGAACAAGTTATATTTATCCTAGAACATTTGCAACTCCCCTGATGGATCTAGAACATATCATGGTAAAAAGAAGTAAATGCTACTTTCCGGTATTGCTGTCAGCACTTGCACAAGCCAAGTGTTACAAAACAGCATCTGATATGACAGTGCTTTACATAGTCCCTGCAGGGACAAACCACCACTTGGAAGAAAACAGGGAGGAATTAAGCCCTTTGTTAACAGGAGGCCCAAAAGACTGATACCTCAGTGAGAAAGTTTTGCAAATTCATTGCATAAATTTGTACTCTTTATCTGTTTAGCATGTGACTGACACACGATTTCCAGGCATCACTATAAAGCGATTTATTTCTCCATGCAATAGAAGAGAGCAGAAGGTTCTTCCAGAGCCTGTCCTGCTCCTGCTTTTACGCCTGGCTAAATGCAAACACTGCAGACTACAGCAGCTGGCAGAACTGGCCATGGAGCCTGCTGTGAATTACTGTTAACAAACACATTTGGTTTTATTAAGCCTTTTTCTTCCTCCAAGTGTTACAGTTGTGGTTTCTGGAGTAATCACAGGCCCTATTTAGAAATATCCTGGGAATGAGTGCTTGAAAAGCCCTCTCAAGGTTCATCTCAAAGCTGTCAATTTTACTGGCTGCAGCCTACAGGATCCAATGCTTCATGGAGGGATCAGTCTCAACTCCACAGTTCCCAGATGCTTCATCCAGGGTGTCCCCTTCCCCTGCCAGGTTTCTCACCCTTCCTCTCTACCCTTGCAATAGGTCTTCCCAGGCAGAAATCAACATTAAAATTCAGATTAATGCATCAGGGCAGCACTTCCTACTGTGCCTGCTTTCAGACCAGATCAGCTTCCCCCAGCTTCAGCAGTGACAGCATATGAAGGGAGACCCTGTGTCTGCAGCTGCTTGGGAAGGCAGTGGGGGGAATACAAAGGAAGACACAACTTTCAGAGTTCCAGTTCCAAAATTTGTTCAGAGGAGCTGGACCAGACCACAACTTCCCCGTTAACACCGGTCACATACATGAAGTAGTATTGTTCACAGCTCTCAGGATTTCCATTGGGAAACCTGTGAGCTCTTTTAATTTCCAGTGTTCATAAGGGGACCATGCCTATGGTTAGTGGGCGGGCTGTCTAAAGGATGCTACAGGAACCCACCCCAGGAAACCAGGGTTTCAACAGAATTACATGCTCACAAGCCACAGTCAGGGTTTTGCCTGAGCAGTCACCAGCAAATAGGGCTGAAGAGAAGGGATCAGTGCTGCCAGATGGGGTGCAGGGTGACAGCAGCATGTAGGTCAAGTTTTCAAGAGGCTTCCAAAGTCAGACAACAGGTTTTGCATGTGCTGAGCCTGCTGTGCCAAGAAGGGATGTTACATCACAGCTGCAGAGGCTGTGAGCCTACTGCCCTCCAAATGGATCTGCTTCTTCCATTGCCATCCTGAAATTTCAGGCTTGGCTCACACCACATTTAATTAAGCTATTAAGGTTTGAAGCTTTCTTTCTTTTTTTTTTTTCCTCCAAAAAAACAGCACTGAACAATAACACTACTGATTAGCCAGCAAAAGAGATGACTCTGCTACTGGACTGAAAGCTGTGAGACATGCCTAAAGTCTCACAAGGTGACAATCTGGCTACCAGCCTAATGCAGGAGAGGAAAACGTATAATTGCAGGCTCACAGACTATGGATCCAAAGCAAATGACCTGCTGATGATGTCTTTATAGCATTGATGCTGGGGGTGGAGGGGTGGCTGCCAAATGGAAACCCAAATGGAACCAACTGATGTCCCCATACCCAGGAATCACGTTGTAGATAGTCACAGCAGACAGAAATTGATGGCTGTAATCTCCATGAGGAGGATGTTAGCTCCACTATGGCGACCTTGCTACCAACCCTGTGTGGCATGACCATCAATCTGGCTTGTGTAATTAGCACAATTCAAGGTTGTAGACCATTGCTGGAGAAAGAAATAAAAAATCCACAATGAGCAATTGCTGAGGGAAGCAGAGAGAAAGGATGGCAATTTTTGTCCATTCGCTGGATGAAGATATGACCCTTGAGCAGCTCTGAAGTTAACATATGGGTATTAGAAGGGCATACATATATTTCTGTTCCTATAACTACACAGTGTGGTTCTCTGCCTGCCTGCTCACAGCATCAGTTCAGCTGTTTTTTACAATGCTGGACCACATAAAGAAAGAGCCATGAGAGCGGAGACGACTTTTAGTGTAGTAGTGAATTTAGTGAAATACTGTTCAGCTCAGGGTAAAATCAGTTCTGTGAGGTACAGACACTATGAAGAATGATGGCTGGTGCTATGCAGGGAGCGTTGCATGCTACATCCAGCTGCACCACCAATCAGAGCACCCCCCCATACCTCATGGTTGGCATTGCTGGTTCAGGGGGCTCAGGGCTGCCTGTGTCTCTCTGACTTTTTGGAAAAGACAGAATCAAGGCAACTAACTTTTTGCCATGTGCCACGTTTGCTGCCAGCAGATTTTCTAGCTTGTGCACTGCCACAGAAGAAGCCAGATTTTGTGTTGGATTCCCCACCTGCCCTGCATTTCCAGGGCTAAACAACCAACGATACATAGAGAGAAATTTATCTTGGGTGTAACCTCTGGAACAGCACTGTGGAAAGGACAGAATTATGTGGGCCATAGTACAGATGAAACCGTGTCACTGGGGAAAATAATATCAGATGTATTTCTCCCACAATTAATAGCCCCTAACTTTTTTAGAGGAATGAAATGTTGAGAAGTTTTTACTAATGCAAATTTAAAAGAAAATAGACCATTGATTTTAGAAAATTATTTTCAAATGCTTATGAAGATAAAATGCTCTTTTGATACACATTACACAAAGATAACCCCAGGCCAGGGTAGGTGGAGACTAAAAATACTGATTTCTTTGAAGCAGACAGAGTACGCATCAGTTTGAAAGCTGGCCTTACCATTTTCCTTCTTTGAGTCAGTAGCAGAATGGCATAATAGGAAAGCATTTTTTAAAATATCCACTGTGGCTGACACAGCTGAAAACATGCCCTGAAACAGCTCTGATGACATACAGAGTGACAGAAAGTGCCACTTACTATATCATATGGCTTACATAGACATCTTTATTAGAACATCAGCTACTTCCTAAGATACATTCATCCTATAATGATTTACTGCAATTCTTAAATTGGAAACAGTCAGGAAAAAAATCACTTAGGAGCCCATAATACTACACACAGTTGTGTTTGAGTTCTTTCATTTGGGTGTTGGTAGACACTGCTGCATTGTGCTTCCTATCATAAGAGGACATCTTGTGTTTTCCCCCAAGCCTAGCAGCAGGGGCACATTCTATTTCAACAAATTTGCTTTGCTTTTAAAAAGGAGTATGAAGGGACTGAAGAAAGCCAAATCAGCTGGTCCTGAGCACTGCTTTGAAGTGAAAATCTGCCTTCCAATTTCAATGAGAAACCGTGGTTGAACCTCCTCCAGTATTGCTGTCCACAGAGCAGTCCCACTGCCAGGGCTGGAAGATCTTCCCTTCCATGCCCACAATCAGCTGCAGCATCAAGCCCAATACATTATTCAGCTAACAGATTTCACTGCAGATTTGGCATTTTGCTAAGGCACAAGGGTTATGCAGCACACATTATTGCTAAGGAATCATTTGACTATTCATAACACATAATTTACATTTTCTGGAGTTTTTTTAGCAAGGTTGCCTGAGGCACAGTAGATACTACAATAAAACATTCAATACATAATGAAAAGTCACCAGTTCTTTTATTTCTGCAGACTGAAGGGTCAATTTCAATTTTTTATTTCTTGTAGCAGTCTCGAAGAAAGAGCAAATAACTATTCATTAAATCTTATGGCAAACTCTCTCCAGCAACAAAGATATCCCTTCTGCATCAGAGGCATTTCTGAGGATTTTGCAAGATATCCCTATCTCTGCCTTTTCTATACCCACCTCCTTCTCCTCAGAGATCCTTTTGCCCATCTCATACATTCATTCTGCAGCCACATCACATATCCACACCAAATCCAGTGTCTGAACCTGCACCTCAGATTCCAGTCAACAGAAAGGCTCTCCCCCTCCCCCAGAAAAAGGGATATTGTTAGTTTCCATCAACCTAAATGTATTTAAGTAGACATTTTAGATATAAAGTGAGAAATGAAAAGCCCAGAAACACACAACAGTGCAGCATCACTGTGAGGTGTGCAGACTAGCCCCAAACTGACAAAAGCTGTTGTTGTAGAGATTGTGAGTCCTTTTTGCAAAGGTGAACATAAAATTTACATAATGCTACCAAAAAAAAAAAAAACAAAACAAAAAACAAACAACAACAAACCCCCCCCAAAAAAACAAAAACAAAAACAAAAAAAAAAACCAAAAAAAACCCAAAAAAAACCAAACAAACCCCCACAAAAAACCCCAACCACAAAAACCAAACAAAAAACAACACCCTAAACCCAAACAAAACCCCCTTATTTTGCCCTGTGACAAAAAGGAGAAACAATTTCTTGTCTTTTCATGTATGCTATCCTCTCCATATGGGCTCCTCTGCCACTCTGTACAGGTTTACTGCTGCCTTGCATACCCTCGGAGTGTCCTGTGTTTCCAACAGAGCAGGGACTCTACAACCAGCAATCTCTTTCTAGATGTGAAACCTTTCCAAGTGCCCAGTGGCCTTCTGGATCTTTTCCTTTAGAGCTGACTAGAGTGAGAACATGCCACTTCTGCCACACACAGCCTCAATTTTTCAATTCTGTTTGAATTAAATTGGGATCATCACCACAACACTCCCATAATATCTTCCTGAAACAATGAAGGGAACAAAGAGAAACATTCACTCCCAAAGGTGCCGCTGTCCATGAGACAGGACTCCTCTCAGGGACACAGTATTGGAGTGCCTTTAATTATTTGCTTCTTGGCTGATGCGTGACAAACTTTGCTTGGGAAGAGCAGGTAAAGAAGCATGGGAGGCAACTTATATGGTTTGTGGTAGTTCCTTCTTAGCATGTTGGTTTTACTGGGGTTGTTTGTTTTTATCAGTCTCTTCTGTCTCACTGTCAGCTCTGAATCAAGCCTTCCCACACAGAAAGCCCAAATTTTCCATTGCTCAAAGACATCAGCATAGATGCTGCACCACCCTAGACTAAATGCTACCTTGCAGTTATTTCCAGTTGGTGATGACAGAAGACTCGCCCCAAAGGCACCATGCAGGTGAGCAGCAAAGCCAGAATCAGACAAGTTCCAGACCAGACTGCATCACAGTTCCTCCTCTGCTCATCTTTCTCAAGCAAACCACTACACTTATAGGGAACCACACCCCAGACCCTAGACAGCTACATATGGCCGAAGGAAAGGAGAAATAACAGTAGTAACACGAAGCAACTACAATCTCTGAATTTTCACCATTCGCATGCTGTACTTCCTAACAAGGTACCTCAATAAAAAGGAAAGCGTTTTTAACAATGCTGAGAATTAAATCCCAGTCAAATACAGCAAAGAAAAGCTTATTCAGAAACTGATTTACTTCTTGGGGATTAAAGACACTTGAAAGCAGAACAAACCATCACACTACAATAAACAATCAGAAGGAGAAATCAGCACATAATGGTGATTTATTTCTCTTACAGAAAACAGAAAAAATGAACTGTTATGGATGAACATCATGAAAAAATGACAAATAATAAACCCCACAATTTTTTGCCTACAACATCATTTTATTCACATTAAACTAGAAACTAAGTGTTACTTTCCAATTTGGGATACTTTAAAACCTTTCTAATAAAAGCAAAGGCTAGTTTCATAAGGGGACTTAAGAGCATTTCACAACCACTGCGGAAGCTGCCTTGGGTCTGTGCCACAGGTCTCTGTCCTGGCCTGTGAGAAATGCTTGCAGAGATGCAGAGATGCAGTGAGCTGGGGTGGGTGCTGCTGCCTGGGGTACCACTCCTCTTCCCATCACCCAAGCTCCTTCTGGGCCCACTACCTTCATCTCCATGGAGGCCTGCAGATTGTTCTTTCAAAAGCACGAAGTACATGGGTTGACTTGTATCACTGATATTATGATTTAAATCAGTAAGATTAATTAAAACAGGGTTTCCTGAACCATCTCCATTTTGGTTTGCATTTTTGCTTTTTTAAGCTCTTCTCCCAAAGGAAATTCTCATTGGTTAGAATAAACTTGGGGCTTTCTTAGGTGATTAAGAGAATACATTATTCTGTATCTAAACACAATAAGGAATTACACAGATTAAACATATCTTTATTTAGAATTTTAATTTTTACATTAACTTAGACAAAAGTGAATTATGTACAATTTGCCTTTTTTTTCTAGTTTTGATTTGCCACACTGTGTAGTGATGGAAATTTGAATTTTAATTCACAACATAGCCTACATAACACCTTACATGCCATCTAAAAATTAACTTCAAAAATATTACCAAATAAAGATAAAATAACATCTGCCATCACATTGAACTGACAGACTTTCAGCTTGGTCTCCTCCACAGCTTTAGAGCTAACAGTTTTCCTTGATTACATTTTTATTCATAGTTAGAACACCAGGGGGGAAAGAAAACCAAACCAACCAAGCAAAAACCCCAAACCCTGATTTCATGTTTATTCTATTCAGTTCCCAAGTTTTGAATCTGCATTATTCAATTGATGCAGGTGAACTAACAGGAATGAATGCAGGGCACTCTGTCCTTCTTAAGGAAGAGTTAATGGTGGTTTAGCACGTAAATGCTAACTACTTTCAGCCTTCCACCTTTTCAGTAAGTAGATATTCTGTATAACTTCAAGAGCCAGCGTGTAGCTCTGAATAGAAAATATCTGAAAGTGAAGTCAGATTTTAACAATTCTTTTTTAAAGATTCAAAAAAAAGCAACCAAGCAATAACCTTCATCCAGCCAAGCAATGAGCTGTGGCACACACTGACAAAGGCTCTCAGACTAACAGAAGTATAAAATACAGTTTAGATATTTGAATACTTTGATTTTGAATCCTTGATTTTGATACTTTTATGTATTTGGGGCTTATTAAAGGTAAAACCTAACCCCTAAGTCCTTCTACTGAGCTGTCTTGTATTGGCTTTCCACCCTGTGTGAATGTACATATTACTTAGTTTTAACAATAGTACACGCTCAATAAAAGCTTCCCCTCTTGTTTCGGAATGAGATCTAGACACTAATTTCATTTCCATAGTTCACATTTACAGGGGTACTGATTTGTGATTTCAGTCACAATTTACCACTGGATGGTACGTCTAACTATCAGGCAAAGAAGCTTCTCCCAGCCTCTGAAGCTGCTCAGGTATGTGTTGATGTGTAGCTACAGAAGAATCCCAACATCAGTAGCAAGACTTCAAGGAGAAAAGTGCATTTCTTACATCTCCCACCTTTTGCAAGCAGTGTTCAGAATAATGACCAGGTAATCAGATCCATTAATGGCAGAATATAATCTAATAATGGTTTTCTCAGACTACAATTCTCTCAACACCTGTTTTTTCTGCTATGTTTCATATTTGAAAACTCTTTTTAAATAAAAGTGCTATTTGCTTCAAGTCCTCATTTTAACCAAGCCTGCTGCGTATGCCATTATTAAAGTCCTGCTGAGACACCAGGATAAATAAATAATTACAAGCACACTATTCAAGATAAATTTTAATCCCCAGTTAACTCCATTACCTTCTCCATTTGTTTCACATTTAGCTGTCTTCTTTACTTGTCTGCTCTCATTTTTATCCAATTAAAAAAATCCTGAGAATAAACCATTTTGCTATTTATTTCTTAACTCAGCTAACATTAGGCTGGCAATACCCTCCCATCTAGGCCTTTTCTGCTGGCTTACAAGAGACTCTTTCTGCAGCAATACGCTTGACAGATATGCAAGATGGTTCAGCCACAGCCAGCACCTGGAAGAGCTCTAATGGGTCCTCTACTAGGACTTGTAGATGGAACTGCACCACCAGAAGGCAAATGTCCAGCTGGCACATGCAGTTCAGGAACAAGACCTGCCAAGGGGCTGCTCCAGGGTCCTGTGCTTCTCCTAACCTCACACAGAGCCCAGCTTTACAGGATCACTCCTGCAATGTCAGTCCAACACTTCTCCTGTGCAACTTGCCGGTGCCAGCACAGCTGTTGTATGCATGTGCCACAGAAGTTCACCTGCCTTGTGGCAGTTTTCCACCAGCCTTTTGCAACCCTAAAGGCAGTATTTGCTTCCTGGAATACTGAAGTCCCAAGAAGGCAAAATTGTTCTTGTGTTACCCCAGCCCAGTGACTGGACTTACAGGTCTGCTCCCTGCAGCAGGAGGGAGAAGATCAGGGAAATGGCGAAGGTGAAAGATGCAGCAGGAAAGGGCAGGACAGATTGCTGAGAGATGGAAAAGAAGGGGGCATTGCCTGATAGAAAGAAAACAAGTGGGGGCTTTTTGGGTTTGCATTAATCTAGTTGTCCTGAGTCAAATACAGAGGAGGCTGGCCAGCTTCCATTAGCTAAGCAGAGAACCCACTGCATATTGTGCTTGGGGATTGCAGTCTCATTTCTAGAGGCCTTAAAGACACCTGCTAGAGCTCTCTGCTACCATGGCCAAACATTGCGTGCAACTACAAATATGCTTTGTTTGTTTGAAAGAAACTTAACATACTGCAGGGCCTGTGGACCAATGTCAACAGCAGTGAATCCCTGTTTAACCACATAACAGGTGCAATGAAAGCAAGGGCACTTCCCTCCCTTGGCTCGTAGCAGGGCGCTGGCAGCAGAAGGAAAGGGGAAAAAACCCAGGATAAGAGATAGCAAGCCTGAAGGATCAAGAAGGCCAAGAGGGAAAGATTTCAATCTCCCTTCCCAAGGCCCTTGCTATCCCAGAGGATGAAATCCCACATTTACTCTTGACCGTGAGATACGATAATGCTCATTTAGCATGAAGATCTTGCTAGGTGATACATTTTTAAGAGATTTTCCAGACATCTCCTTCTGGATCATGCCCTGGCATTTCTCCTGCTCCACACTCCTGCACTCCAGCCATGCTGGATAGCTGGTCGCAGACCAGCTGCAACTGTGGGATCCCAAGCTGCGAGGAGCCCTGCAGCACATGTGAGAAGCGGCACAGCTGCGGGGAAGTGTGAAATGGGTGTCCAAAGCATGAGTCACATGTTCCTGGTGTAGGCTGCACACTAGGGAGACAGGCCAGTCCTGCTTCTCCTTTTTAACCACTGCATTCACTCTCTGCTGTTTGGAGCTAGCTGCCTCTTCCACACTTAGGCAGTACACCTTGCTCAGAGATCAAGTGTGCTGGCTGACAACTGATATGTTTGGGAGGAAGTGGAAGAGCAAGAAGTGTCATCTTGCAAGAAGTCTCATCTAAGTTTCATCTTAGTTCATTCCCCCATTTGGAAAGAAACACAAGTCCAGAGACTCCAAGACTGGTCCTTTTTAGACAAAAAAGACCATCCTGGTAGCAAGGTGCCACAGCTGGCAAATCAGATCAAGAGTTCCAGGAAGAAAAAACAGAGGCTGTGTGTGTCCTCACACCACCAAATATAAGCCATACAGGACTCTAAACCATATTAGAGCAAGAATATGAATAGATATTTAAACAGACTCTTGTCATCTAGTACATCTCACAAATCTAATCAAGAGTAACCAATAAGGCAAAAAGCCTCTTGCAGTGGCATCAGATGTAGCATTTAATAGTCAATTTGCAAAGGCTACTGGCGCAGCTGAAGTGTTTAGCTGAGGTACTGCTCCTCTGGTCCATATTCACTTCTGTTTGTAACTGTATGGACGCCTCTCTGTTTCCCATTCCTCCTCTTCTTTCACCATTCGCTGAATTTCCAGGGTGTTTCTTTACTCACAGTGTCGGACTGTGACAACTGTGCGTCTCTGAAAGCAAACCCAAAATACCACCGAGTACCTGGATAGGCAAATGTGCTTACCCAAGCTCTACCACCTAACCTCATCATTACAGTGAGCTTCTCCACCAGTCCTCAGGGTTGCATAATTCAGAGCGGATTCACAGAGCAGAACTCTGTGTTAACAACCTTGTCCAAAAGAAGAGTAACTTTGTACATTACCTAAGTTCAGTTTGATAAAGCAATGAAGATGTGTTTAAGCCCTAAGCTTTCATAAAACTTTGAAGCACATGCTTTGAACTGAATTATACACTTCAGTTCCCTGTGAAACCAGGGTCCATTTGTCCTGACTTGAATCCAACAGTTCTCACCTAGCTCTGATCAGCTGGAGAGTAAGACTAGCAGGATTTGCAAAATCAGGATCAGATGCCCTACTTCTCCACAACGAAGTGGTTCAATACATTAGTGTGAGATGTACTCACATACAAATCTAATGCAGGCAGTGAGAAATCTCAAAAATTAACAGGATGATTTGCTGCCAAGTCAAGAAATCTTTACCTAAACTGCTGCTGTGCCCCATGACGACATTTGCAGGCAGAACACAGTAGTAGTAGTAGTAACAATTATTCGCAAGCAGGAAGACGCACAGGAAATGTTAAGACACATTTTTAGATGTGTGTACAGTTAGGGACTTGCTACAAAGCCTGCTGAAGACAATGGGTTTGAGAACAGTCTCAGAACTCAAAATTCAGGTACCCTGTTAAAAAATTATATATAATAGATGTATTTGTGATCCATGACTGAATACAGCTAAAGGGAATTGGTTTTCCTAATTATATTTATCTGGAGAATCTTTTTGATTTTAACAGTGGCATAGCTGTAACAGTGTTATCTAATTTTGGCAGAGCAGAATAGAGTACACTGACTAAAATTACGTTTGACAACACGCACTAAGAGACACGAGGCTACACATGACTCATATACTTCTCTAACTAACAGCATCCCTGATAGACTAATGGAGGAATCCTCGACAAGGATAATAATTTTCTCAATAAAGGCAGAAAATTTAAAGTAACTGTGTTATGAGCAATAAGAAGATATCGCATTTGCCTGGAGGTAGCACATTCATTTTGAAGACATCTAGCAATAGAAAACCTCTTACCTGGAGAAAGTACTTTTAAATATTTTCATGGTAAGGTAGCTAAATTTGAGTTAATGTGTTAAAGCTTGTATCTCCTCACCTCCTGCCACAGATGGGCTTTTCTGGGGAGTAACATTATAAAGCAGTGTGACCTGTAAATATACAAGCAGCTCTGCTAAGAAGGGGATATCTAAAAGAAAAATGCCTAAGTAAAAGCTGTTTCCTAAAGAAGAGTGTCTCAACCTTAGTAGGTTTATACCCCGTAAGTCTCACTTCCTCATTTTGCAGACAGTGAATCTGTTTTGCACAAACTTGCCCCAGTGTTAGCACAAACCTAGGAAGAAACCCCAGGCCTCCCAAGGGCCCTGCTCCAAATCCACGCACCACATCCCACCACCTCCTTTCTGAAACCTAACCTCACTCTAGGTCTCTGCAACAGGGGTGGCAATCCGAATAAATTCAGCAATGCTCTGCACAAAACTGCTGAAGTTGCTGAGATCAGTACTTTCTACTTTACCTCTTCAAACTCAAGAGAAGAGCTCCTGCATGCCATACATGCCTCATGTTCTCCACAGGCTGGGCCAAGACACAACACTGCTAGAACAAGGCTCTTATCAGTGCCTCCAAGACCACGCAAGCAGGCAGCAAGATTATGATCATGTGAGACACAGGGCTCTCTCTGACGATGCATTCTGGAAATGTGACCAGTTAATCAAAACAACACTGGATGACACACATTGATGTAGGAAAGATGAATTGTTTCATAGACAAGGATGGCAGAAGGACAAATACTGCACCTTGCCCACAAACAAGAGGTGTGACTTCAAGTTCTGTGCTTACAACTCAGTTAAAATTTATCCTGGCACAGATAAAGCTGTGATCACACCAATGCACGTACTAAGTTCAGGTCAGTTGACTGCTATCTGTCCAGATGAATTTCATAGTCTCTGCACAACCCTACACTGCTGTGGAGCATCAGACAACGCCTACTGATACACAGGCAACCACATCCCCAAAGACAGCTGCGGATGGTCCTAGTAGCACTTTTGAAGTCAATGATAGATAGCTGACAGGCAGGGAAGGTAGGCAGGAATGACAGCCCTGGGGGTAAAAGTGATGAACTGATAGCTGGCAGGGCTCGGGGAAGGATAAAAAATGGTCCCCACCAAGGGACAAATCCATGAAGGCTGAGAGGTGAGGTCATGGAAGAAAACTGAATGGCTTTGCACTTCCAAAAGGATTTAGAAGTCCTAGATGAAACTTTTCATGTCACTTCCCTACCTACCTACCAACCAACCATTTCTGACTAGACTCATAGGCCTTTATTCTGGTAATGGCTCTGAATTGGGCAGCCAGAAGAGGGAATGGGAGAATGCCCACAATTGCTCTTTGTAAGATACTCCCGTAGGTTCAATTGTTCTGGTGACCCTAGTCCTCCCTTTTCCCACAGCTCTTGGGTGCCTCCTGTGAGGAGCTCTCACCTTAGGCACAAGGCAATATAAAACTGCCCTGGTTTTTGAACTGTGAGGGCAGGTTATAAAGAGGTCCTGATGTTGGAGGCTGCAAAAGAGAACAAACCTGTATAAAGTAGGAGTGTTCAATAAAAAGGAAAGTTACTGTTTAATTCATTTAATTGGTGTAATTGGAGACACTGTGCCTCTTTTTATTGGTATGGGAATATGAAATAGTTACATCTCATACTCCCTCCCACCTTACAGAAACATTATATTATTCTCTTCACATGTCCAAGTAGGCCTCTTACAGAAGGTTTCTAGTGAGTTTTCTTCCTTAATATTCCAATAAAACTGTAGAAGTTCCAAAACTCACAGTTTAAAAGATTCTCCTTGCAGAGATCAAGCCTTTTAGTTGGTTAAATAGACTTTAAGCAAGAGTTTAAACTTTGGGTAATACTAATGACTATTTCATTTCAATTTAAGAAAGAGTAATTGCTTCTTGTAATTAACAAAGAGTATTTTTATATGAAATATTTTATTACTGAAAGAGTAATTTCAGTATTATACTGAAAGAAGGTAGGCTTATATCAGCTATAAGGAAGAACTTCTTTACTGTGAGGGTGGTGAGGCACTGGAACAGGTTGCTTGTTGTGGATGCCCCATCCCTGGAAGTGTCCAAGGCCAGGCTGGTTGAGGCTTTAAGCAACCTGGTCTAGTGGAAGGTGTCTCTGCACATGGCAGAGGAGTTGGAACCAAATGATCATTAAAGTCCTTTCCAACCCTAAGCATTACATGATTCTATGCAGTCTTTGATTTTCTGTTAGAAAGAAGGCTTAGTTCTGCAGCACCTGAACATGCTTCCAGAACAAAATATATCTGCCGCTATAATTAACAGTAGGGTGTTAACTAAACATTTTTTGTCAGCCATTCATTTTTAAATTAAAGTCTATTGCCACATTATGCCATTTTAACATTGGATTGCCTGCAACCAGAACACCTGTGTATTTAACCAGCTGCTTAAAAAAACTGCCTTCTTTAAGTCAAACAGATTGTGTTTTATTACAGCCAAATTTCACCATGAAGTTCATTCTCTTCCATGCCATAACTGGCAAGAAGAAAACTATCAATTCATTTCTAAACTAAACAAAAAGCAAAAAACCAAGCCAAAGTGAGAGCAACTAGTTCACTCTTAACGGCGATAAAGATGTTAGCAAAGTAACATTAAAAATTATTTAATATTCATATTACAATAACATTAAAAATATTCATGTGCTTAATATTTAATAAGACAGTTGGAAGCATGCCCCAGTAAACAGTCAAGTTCACTCACTGCAGCTGGCAAGAACAGGAGAAGAAAAGATCAGCTCCTGTAGGCACATGTAGGTAATTGTAGCCTGCAGTTCAACATAAGCTTGGTTGGTGTAACTGTTGGCTTAGGACATTCACATGCACTTTTCAAAGCATGGCAGCATCATTCATATTAGTGAGAAGCTTAGTCAGGTGTAAGATGGGATATGGCATTTCTTCTCCCAGAGCTCAACTTCTAATTCTTCTCCCAGAGCTCAACTTCTAAAACAGAGAGTTATTAGCTATCCTTGTGAAAAGGGATTTAAGATGTTATCTAGATCTAATGAGGCCACCTGCCCAAGTTTTCAGAAAGCATGAACCATGTTCAAGACCTATGCTGAAGCTGTTTGCTTTCATTATTCCTTGCTATTTCACTGGTTAATGAATTGTAACCTAGAAAGAGGACAGAAATAAAGTAGTACTGCATGAAGAAGATCCCCAGCTACTCTACACAAAACAGAGCAACCTGAGAGTTTGACAAGATGATGTCAACGGGAGCACAGGGATTATTTTCTTGAAGCAAATTTCCTTTCTATTATTTGGGAAGTAGTGCACCAGAGAAAGTACGCTGGTCTAGGATGACATTAAAAACAAAACACTTCAGAAAAACAAGTGGTTTCAGGCAAATGTCAGGTATCCTACTTCATTAAACTAATTGATTCAAAGCAGAAAAATAGTAACACTCAACTGGTATTAGAACAGTTACAGATTGTTAGTGTAAGCTACTGACCAAGAGGAGCTCAGCTTACACTTTGACATATCCACTTTTATGTTTCAGCCATTTACTACACCAAGAACCTTCTTAAATCCCCTGCAATTCTCTCCACTACTTCTCCAGCATCCCAGTGAGCAGGGTAGGAGGATCACGAAGGAAGCTATTCTCAGAGACTTCCTCATTTGGATAGGTTTTACTACACAGCACAGGTAGCTCTTTGGACTTTTAAATACAAACATTTCAGTGGCTTAGGTGCTATTACCTGTCCAAAATATATCCAAAGCACAAAAAGTGCCTGCAAACAACAAGGCACATCATATAACTTAGCATACAGGGAGGGCTTCTATGAATAGTCTGTGTGTGAATACACAGGGACATGCAAGATCAGGCAGGATACATTAACCTGAGAATATCGATATGGTAGGGTTTGGGTACCCCTATAAAGGTGGTGGTCTTCAGATGGCTAGGCAAGCACCACAGACACTGCATTTCAATGTATTTCAAGGAGAATTTAAAGTAAACTTAAAGAACAAGAACATGCTTGGGGATGTGGTCAGCATCACAGAAACAAAGGACAGAACTGCAAAATGTTCACTAGAAGAGAGCAGTAGGTGATCTTGTTTGAAGAGGCGCAATCAGAGCTGCATGAAATGTCCCAAGTAACACTGAAGCCATTCTGTATTTTTCTGTTTGTACCCCACTCACAAGCCAACTTCTGTCTTGACTAACACCACATTTTACAAAGGAGCTTATTTACTCAATTCCTTGAAATAAAGATTCATTCAAGTAATCACCCAAGTCAATGAGGCAGTACCTGGGTCATTCCCATGTCTGTACTTTAACTTTAGTTAAAGCTAATGGACATTAAACCACATGGGCCAGAAGCTGGAGTAAAGATGATAAGAAAACAAAAGTGTAAAACCCCACTATAAAAAGGTAAATTGCTATAAGCCACAGTTGGGACCAAATGATGTTTTAGAGCCACTTACACTGTCCTGAGTTCTGCTTCACCTCGCCCACTGCAGACAACCTCTAAGTTTCAGTTCATCATTTGGACTCCATTAAAATCAGGAGTGTTTCTAGAGCATGCTTCATCCACTCCTGAAGTAGGTGGATAAAACAGGTCAGATGAATCACGTTAGCAGTAGTTTTTTCTCTCCATTGATTACACAAGGAGCCTACAGAGGCCAGGTTGGATGTAGACTTTCAGAGTTAGGGGAAATGAAGCCCATCTCAGGAATCTGCAGAACTGCATCCACAGCATTGCTTATTCTCTCATGGCTGAAAGTGAGGCTAATTTCCACTGCAGAAAAAAATCAAAAGCAGAAGGCTACCAGCTTTCTGAAGAGCAATCTCAAATCTCAATTCCCAACATGGCAATAGCTATCTTTCCATTTCAAACATTTGAATTAAGACTATAGGTTGAAAGAATCTGAGTCACAATCCCTATTTCCAGCACTACATCTAGTGTGGAATCTGACCTTTGGCATGTCATTTAACTTCATTTTTCCTACTACCTGCAAAGCAGGGATAATTAGAATTCTGCAAGAACAATGAGTCTTGATAGATGAACATCTTTAAAGTGTTCTGCAATTCCAGTGCCCCTCATCAAAACAGAGATACTGTTATGAACAATATCATAATTACCATTACAAAGTCAGCATTTATCTGATATTTACCTTTAAACCAGCTGAAATTATTTTATATGTGTAGGGTTTAGTGGGGATTTTTTTTGGATAGTGCTTGTCAGTGGTGTTCATATGCCTATTTCTCTGGGATTTGTATATTCAGATCTGACACTTTGCAAGTTTACCAACATATTCCCTTTTTTATTGCCCATTAAAATCATGTGCTAATGGAAAAAAAATCAGCCTTTGCTTTTTGCCTAAATACGACTATATATAAATAGATCTATATATTTACATAAAAGCCCACACATTGTGACATGAAGTTTAGCAGACAAATAGATTTGAATTTTGGTAATGTAAACAAATCTGCAGCCTTTTGTCAGATCTAATGGACAATAATATATATAATATAAATAATTTCTGTCTAGAAGCCACACTTGATTCACTGTACACAATAATCTGGGCTAGAAATCAAAATAAAGTATCATTGTCTCCATCTTCTAATTCTGACAACTGAAGCAAGGAAAGCTCAAGGAAAGTGCTCACAAACACTTTAATCTGAAAATGGCTTCCATTTACAGCACAATGTAGAAATACACACACTAAAATATACAGACATGTAAGTATGCGTATGGATATATACACACATACAATCTTGTTTCAGAGAAAAGGTATGCTTGGACCAGAGACATGCACAGCAGGAAAAACGGATGACTCCTCCCGCCCGTGCTCCTGGATGAACGGCTTCCAGGGACGCACATTTCGGGGGTTATAGCAAGCAAGCACCTGTGTGAGAGGCTGATTCCAGCCAGGTCAGTGCACCTGCCCCTCCTCACTTGTCCACCAGCTCTGTCCCTGCTTGCCTCAGCTTG
Organism: Bolborhynchus lineola; assembly: GCA_025448015.1. NCBI lineage: Eukaryota > Metazoa > Chordata > Aves > Psittaciformes > Psittacidae > Bolborhynchus > Bolborhynchus lineola. Next base: position 9,998 of record JAOEHX010025085.1, on the reverse strand, counting down.
CATGAGCATCGAAGTAAAACACAAAAGTGACAAGCAACTCCTGTTTCCACAGCTATTTTCTGCTCCCAGCTACATCTAATCCTTGCTTCATTGCCTCCTTTAAAGTTTAATAATGGTTTCAGTGAGCAGTCTGAGTCAAATTTCTGACTTTTTTATTCAACGCTTCCACGGCTTAAGTCAGACATCTGAAGGAACCTGGGTTTAAGTAATCTGCTCAACACAGAAAGCCCTAGAAATATGTTTTCTACTCATCATTATCTTAAACCACAGAGACAAAGCTGCATTATGGTGTATTTTTTCCACTGTAGCAACACAGTGGCAGGGTTTTGCTTCCGTCGCATGGAATTTTCTCAGGAGCTCCTCTACCAGATGGACTCAGTAAAGAATAAAACAGGATGCATGTCTCAAAATTCATTCTTACAATTCAAGTTTCTATTCATGGTACCTACCAGAAGGCTCTGTATCCTCCTTTTAAAGTACTGAGAAATAATTAAAAGACCTGACTGCTTTCCTAGATCAGTTGTTTTAATTTATATATATTCAATTTGCAGATAAAGAAACCTCAGAGGGCCTGAGAAAGCACCAGAAACTTTAATTTACTGGATGACCAACTGAGTGCTGTGCTTGGATCACAACATATACTGGAGAAACTGATGGAGGGGGAAAGCCCAAGAAGTAAAAGCGCAGCCGGCTTTTTGACCTTGGCAGGATCCCAAACACAGCAAACCCTGTGCATGGCAGCAAGAAAGCCCCCTGAGCTGGGGCTGCCACCATTGCCATCACCTCTTAACCCACACTGAACTCAGATACTGCAGACAGAACAAGCCAAAAAACAGGCAAAGCAAAACAACATTCCAGACCTCAGTAGTCAAATCACACATCCGCAGGGAAAACTGGTCTGTATTTGACCCCTTGCTCTCCCCTCGCCTGCATGTGCCATGGCAGCCAGCTGAAATCCCCAGTATTTGGCAACAGAGGTTACCCTGACATAAGCCCAGTCACACAAGAGTGGCCGGAGCTCAGAAGGGAGTCAGGAAGCTTCAGGGACTGAGCTCAAACCCACACCCAGCACTTGTGCACTCATGCATACATGTGATCCTCTTGGGGGGCGAAGGGAATTTTACATGAAAAGTGCAACTGCAGAGTGAGTGGAGGCAATGTCAAGTGCAACGTTTCTCCCCTCAAGCAACCCCTCAATCTCCTAAATCTCAGTGCTAGGAAATCACATTGTATTTCAGAATTGATTTTCTCTTATTACAACCTTCAAAACTAAGATGTTGTTGCATCTTTGTCAGCAACACCAGGATTTTCAACAACTAATCAGACATCTTTTTCATGTAAAATTACCTAGGTAACCTACATGTGCTGCACCCTGTGGGTATTTCATTTTCACCTTCTTCTGTAATAGAACATTTTCTTTCTCCTCCTTTCCAAACTGCACTTTATAAATGGTTTACATAAATGCCTATCTTTGTTTAATTAGCCTGTGCTCTCTGAATGAGTTTTGAAAATACTGTTAGTTATACAGAGTAGCTAAAAATGACTATAGGGGACTATTGCCATAAATTAGTTACCTATTATTAGCACCAAATATCTTGTCTAACCAGCCAGTACAGTCTTTGAAGTGTCATCCTCAAGCTCAGAAGGTGATCCCTTTCCAAAGGTGGTGGTGGATTTTTTGCTCACCCTTAATATTTCTAAGTACTTCAGATTCCTAAATCATTTGCTGTTTCTCTTGCAACAGAAGTGTCCCAATACTGTAACAAGATGAGTCCAGTTGCACTGCTCAGCACGCCTACATTTCACTCAACAGCTGCCTTACTCACTTTAAAGCATGATGAAGCTTGAGCTGTAGTCTCTATTTTCAAATGACATATAGTGATGGTGCAATTATCTGGCTTAACTGGGACATGCATTTATTCATGCCCAAGCGGTACCGTAACTGTGTGTGACCTAAGGCACAGGCTGTAGGCAAGAACCTCTTTCTCTGGTAACAAGGTCACAACCAAAATACATTTCATTTGCTCTAACAGCATCCTTCTGGCTTACAAGTGATTTTTTTTCTTGACTTTGCCCCTCTTATATGTGCTTCTGAAAAGGCTTTTACCACCATTGCTTACCTATACTGCTCCAGCAATCACAAACATTTACTAATACATCTTAGTGATGGTGTAGAAATCACACAGGAGATGTTTTAGCTTGCCAGTTTTAGTGTGTTCCTGTGGAAGAAGTCTTCATCTATTAGACTTATTTTCCCACAACATGATGCACTGAAAAATCACAGACATAAGAAAACAGCAGCTTCTAGAATGCTCTGTAGCTGCTCCCTCCATTCTGCAGCACACACAGACAAGTTTGAATTATATTTCCCACATCATTTAGCACTGAAAAACAAACACATATTTTCAAATAATTCAAATAGTTCACATCTATGTGAGCCTTTAAAGACAAAGGCCGACCTTCTATGTAAATAGCATCCAACTGATCCTCCTCCCTGGAGTAATCAGTGCTGTCTGAGGCTTTACACCATTGCTAATAATTGATACTTTAATGAAAAGAGAAGTCAAAGTTTTACTTCAGAGAATTATCCTCCTCTGGATGATTTTGATACGGTTTTCTTTGTTTGAAACTTCCACTTCAGATCTGCAAAGGGCTTGCATAATCACAAGCTTGCCTCTTTTTTGTCAATTATAGAAGTAGGTTTAATAAGAGATAGTCCCTCTCCCCTCAAACACTGCCTCATTTATATCATTCGACCATGACCACTACAACAGCACTTCAATAGCATGTTTTATGGAAATACATTGGTTTCCATAAAGACAGCACAATCCCTCATGCTCTGTAGAGAAATACATAAAACACTTGCTTAAGATGTGGAGAATTCAGATTTAAAACAAAACTCAGTGTGATTTTAAGAACAGTTTTTCATACAAGTCATCCAGAATCTGGCAAAGTAGAATTCTAAGCCTTCATATCCTGAGCCAACACAGGGACAGCATGCACCTGATCCATTCCAATCATACTACAATGGAGAGTATCAAAGTACATATTTTCACCAAAGAAGAGCTGGAAAAGCTTTATTCTCATTCAGTTTCAGACTCAAATCCTAAACTCTACATCTGTGAAACAGAGCCATCATCCACAAGCCCAGCCTAGCAACCATCTTTGCTGGACCATTACCCCCCAAATTTCATGGCACTTCACAGTGCCAACTCCATCTGCTACATGCATCTTTTGCCTGGGAAAGTTTTCCTCTACATTTGTCTCATCCTTTCTTCTTCAGAACTCAGCTTTGCTAACATGGCACCTAGATAGAAGGAAACAGACTATTTCACAGACTTTTCATTCTCCTCACCTTCCCCTGCTCTACACTAGCTGCAAGTGTAGAAAACCCAAGTGTCAGCTTTCTATAACTGGTTTTGAAAGGTAATACAGCAAACAAACAGCCAATGGACAATTTTTTCTTCTCATATCCTTACTTGAGCCACATTAGTCTCTAGCAGGAGGCATCAATGATTTCTAAAGGAGAAAGACCCAGCAGTGCTATGCAGTCCAAAGCATGAAAATAAACTCATGATCCCCCAGGGTGGCATGAATCATAGAATAGTTAGGGTTGGAAAGGACTTCAAGATCATCTAGTTCCAATCCCCCTGCCATGGGCAGGGGCACCTCCCACTAAATTTACTAATTGAATTTACTAATTTTTTTAACCAAGTAGCAATTCTCTCTTTATCTAAATGCAAGTAAACTGGCAATGCTCCCCAGGGCTCTCTGTTTTTGCTGAGAGACAGTATTCTCTTCACCTGTGCCTATTTTCTCTAAGTGTTTTAAAGGTCAAGACCTTTGCTTTTTTTCTCTTTCCATCTACTATAGAGATATAGGAAGGACAAATTCTTAGGAAAGATGGAGCCCTCTTTGAGCAGAGAAGGCCAAATTTCCAGATAACAGGGTCACATGTATTTGTAACACTGTGTTACAGACCAGAACATACACCATAATACATCTTGATCAACAGCAATAACAACAGACATCTGGTCATGTTTCACAAGCAGAAGAGAAAATGTTTTCTGGGGACTCATACTATTGGAGTGGGAGTATTTATTCTGCAGTCTCACTCTATTGCTCTCTTGAACAGTAGGAGAGCATTTGAATCCATACCCAAAATACCCTAGTGATATTGTTGGCTTTGGCTGTGTCACTGCCTTCCACATCTAGAGAGCTGTATTATTCAGTAGTTCTGTGACAACAGACTTTTACTGCACCTGGTGGGACACAGCCTCAGAATAATTAATGCACTTGAAGTTTATGTAGCTAAAGACCCATAAGCAGACAATTCCTGTTATTTTGTCAGAGGAGAATTTCCCAATTTCCCTTCGCAAACTCTAATGGAATGTAAGTATTATTAGCACCACCAGCTCGTGGCTGGTTATTACCACTAATTAGCTCACAGATTCACACTAAGTAAAATGAAGATGTCACATAGTACCTCAGTTGAAGAGATAAGATTTAAAATTTCAGTGTACTACAATGTACAGCAGCCTTTGCTTTTGCTTGGTTTGGAAACGGGACAAGACTGAACAAAGACTTTGGCCAAAGAGCTTTCCATCTTGATTAAGAACAGTTATCCTAATTTCAGAGCAATGCTTGGAGGAACATACCTACGATTGATTTGCTTGTTATTCCATACTTTTTAGTTGAGTTTTCATTATTGATGTATAGATTCTTATGATTTCTTTTTCTTTAAATATTTCCTAGCAGAATACCTTTTCTAGTACTTTTTTGTCTTGAGGAATATCGGGCTTATGTTTTTAATGAGTAATGTTAAGAGCCATGAAAAGTTATATTAATTAACATACCAATCTCAGAAACAGGAAAATTACAAGGCTGTCCAACAGAACAACATGCTAGAAAGCACTGGAAGCATCTCTCCATTCACCCTAGAATTGCAATGATGAACATAGAGGCAACAATCTTAACTGTCTCTGACTGGAGTCAACTCTCAGTACCAAAAGTCATATCTTAAACTCAAATATTAATTGTGACATGTTTTGCCATACTTCATGCATCTAAAATGATACCTTCTTCTTGACTGTAATTGATAATAATATGTGTATTTGGTGGTTTTTTTTTACTCTTCCATTATTTTATAGTATGATTATCCTCTGAAAAACGCAAGAATTGCCCTTGCATCGTCGGACCTTGCGATTTATACCAAATCTGGGAAGTTTGTGAGCTTTGAGCACTCCCAAAATCATCAGAAGTGCTATGAAAATAATTCAATTGGAGAAGCTGGAGCACCAATATTTGCAAAACTTTCAGGTAATTTCTTTTAATTTAATCAGATAAAAGTTACAATACGGCTATGATTCACTGGTTAGGCATTGGGTTAAAATTTCATGAAATGCATGCTGCCCAATTTCATTTGGTTGTCTTTATAACACTGTTATAGAAATATCTAATTATTTGCACTGCATTTTTATATTTCAGTTGGGTTTGTAAGGAAAATTGAGATTCAGCTTTAATTTCTTGTAGTTTTATTAGAACAAATATTAACATAGTATACAAAATGTATGAATACCTTTTGATTCATTGTTTTCTGCATCAAACAAATTAGATGTTACAGTCAATATCTGAAAGTGTGTGGAATAAATTTCATACATACATACCACCCGTGTACAGTCTGTACTACCCACTGGAGTTGGGCATGCAGTAATCCTGGCTTTGATGATAAGCACAAATTAGATAATCTCTATTGATGGAAAGAATAAACCCCACAGCAGGCAGCTTGCCCCATGAGGCCAGGTCTTTCATACCAATCACGTTGGATTATTCAAAACTCATTCTGGGAGGAGCTTCTCCATTTGGTGCAGCCAATACAGGGCAGCCTTTGCTATTTTATCTGCAGCTGTCTACCAGCAACCTTAAGGGAGTGTTAAGAACAGAGATCACTGACCGTGAAAATGAATTCTGCCATAGGCCCATTCATTTAAGGTCAGACCAGCTGCCATCCACCACTTTGTGGAGGTGATTCAGTGGTTGACTAGATGAATGGTGATGAACAGCATCAAAACCAGTAGGCTTTTTTTCAGATTATCATAGATTCCTCTCTGGTCTCTCTAGGAATCTACTGAACATAAAAGCAGGACGGAGAAAATCAGAGTGATGACCCTAGAAATGTAAAGCTTCTTTTTTTATTACTAAACAGGAATAGTGTACCTAGAAGTCATCTGACATGCTCCACATCTGTGTAAATTTATGCTTTTGTGTTGAGGAACACTGCTAGGACTAAGAAAACTCATTTGAATAGCTAACATCATCTGAAGATTTTGAAGGAATCAGTTGTCTTTTAGAGATGCAAGGTTCAATGGTCTTGAGATTATTCAGTTTTTTTATTTAAACCTCAAAGCAAGTTAAGATCATCTTGGGATGATTGTTTTCCTATTGAACTACTGGTCAGCTAGTAATCTGCAACTACAGATATTACCTTAAAGGGAAGAAACTCTGAACACTTATTTTAATAGTTCAATCTCATAAGCAAACACAGCAGCATATCAATATGAAGAAACTTCAACATTTGTTTTGAACTTTGATTTTTCATCTGTCCTGTGGGTTCCTGTGTGTGTTTTAACAAACTTTCATGAAGCTTTGTGTGAGTCACTTAAATCATGGGGGTTTTAACCTCATTTTACAGACATGCAAGATCTAAACCACACAAGGTTGTATGAATCCCAGCTAAATAAGTGAATATACACACCCTACCCAGAAAGTCTCCGAGGACACAAGGCCCCAGGCTTGCAAAACTCTTAAAGCTAAAGGAGGGTTTGAGATACAGTTCTGCACAGAGGTTCTTGTGCAGGAATGGCAGGGAGCAACTTCTGCTTTCTGCCTGTTATCACACAAAATCCCAACAAGAGAGTAAAAGGCTCATTCCCTTCTTCAGATGAAAAATGCTTCTAATAACACAGCATCACCTTTAGTTTCAGTGTTTTTTTCCCAATGAGCTCCACATCTTCTCCACCTTTAGTTGATGAGCATAAAGCTTAGGAGGACGGGGCCTGAGCTCATGCTATGTGTTGTCAGCTTCTCCTAGGAGCAGATGTTGTGAGTTACTAACCTCCTTCCTTTGCAAAAAGACAGAGACATAACTCACCCTATCCAGCTCTGTACTCCTGATTCCTGCAGGAATCAACTAAGATCCCAGGAGAATAAGGTCAGGAGTCCAGCCCAACTCATGCTAGAATAAGTAGAAAAATAAATTTTTCCCTTCAAAGGCAGTGATGACCTTTAGGACTAAAATGCATCATAGGAAAAAGCCCCCATATCCTGTAGCTACCTTACAAATAGCAGAAACAGCATGATCAGCAATTTGACCTGTTTGGCCTTGCTGCATAAAAAAGGCAAGAGGGAAGTAGGACATCCATGACATCATGTAGTTGAAGTTAAGGACAGGAACAGAGATAATCAGCATCTCTGGAAGATGCCACAATAGCAAAATCAAGCATCCAGCCCTAAGAAGCTGGCAATGCAATAAGAAGCAGTGGGCAGCAGCTGTTTTCCATTAAAGGTCAGCTGAAGTGCTTCAAATCTTTCTAGACTTTACATTAAGGCTTAAAAGAGGCAGGCAGGGCTGAGAGTAACTTGTCATAGTGGATGCCCATAGGTGGATTTAAAAATTATCATAAATTCTGTTCTTTAAAGAAACCATCTGTACTTGCATGTCTGTTTTCATTTTAAAGACTGACATCAATTTCCATGTGTCTTCATAAGTAGGTTCAATCTGAAAAGTGTGTGCAGATCCTCATCAAACAACAGCAGCCACTTCTTGTTTGTATTATTGCAAGGATTATTAAAAAAAAGGGCTGAGGGTATAAACATGTACAGGAGATGAGAGAGGCAACAGAAGAATGCAAAACCAGGTTCCCATGCCTAGAAGGCAAAGTAACAGAGAAGAAATTTCTTGGTTTCACAAATTAATTCTACTGCAGTAGATCTCAAGTAGCCAATCACAGCCTTTGACACCAGGGAGGCTGTTGTTCTGTCGGGCGTACAGCTGGATCAGGGAAAAGATGGGAATACTTCATAATTCCACAGACAGCCCCACATTTCAGGCACCAAATACACACCCCACAGTTTACACTGATTTTAATGTTACTGAAAATTATGTCCTAACATAAACACCAGAGCTCCTCTAATCCAATGAATATCCTGGGATAAATCTCCTTTCATGTTTATATCTGGGATAAGATTATACTCCCAGGTACTGGAATAATTTCCCCTTAAAATCTGGCCAAACCTAACTCCACCATCAATAACAAAGAGATTCTAGCTATCTTCCTCTTCAGCAGAAATATTACAACACAGCCACTATGAGACTAGTAGGTGCTTATCTTTATTCCCAGCAACAGTATTCTCACATTACACACTGGGAAGTATTTCTCTCCTTCTCTTCAAATGCCTCTGTGCTAAACAACTGAAATATGTGGCAACTGCAGTGTCAGTTGTCAAAGGGAAAAATATGTCAGCAAAAATATTTGATTCAATCTGCTGTTTAAGGAAGCCACATTTCCTCAGGGTGTATGCCTTGTGTGTATAAATAACAACTGTCCAAAAATAAAGGCTCTAAAATCAATTTCAAATACCAAAGGGCAGATTTCAGGCAACTACCTTCAGCAAAAGGAAAATGCAGAACTAGTTCCTTTTCCTCCTTTTTTAATTTAGTGCAAGTCTGTGTCAGAACAAACCCATAGCATTTAGCTTCTTGGTCACAAACCAAAGGGTGAACTCCCAAGAGACGAATGATGCAAAGGGTATTTATAGAGCTACAGGAACCATAACTTGTACCCCCGGGCACATGCATTTTCTCTGATGAGATGCATTGTATGGAATATTCACGTTTGCAACGTGAACAATGAGATTTGCCAATTCCTGTGTGCAACCAAAACCGTCTGTCTCAGCAATGTATTTTTATCAAGTTTTATATCAATTTGATTGTATCCACCTATGGACAAATGAGAGGAAGATAGCCAGCTGGTTCGCTGGTGAAGGAAAACCAAAAAGGAAACATTGAGCAAGCAGAGACTGAGCAGGCCTGGAGCACCACTTGTCTGCTGAAGATGGACTGGCCACTTTAAGCTTTTGTTCACACATTTTTGGCTATTTATTAAGCACCTGAAGGATAGTTTAAACATGACAATGCAGTTGGTGAGTTCAGCAGTGCAGGTTACAAGGAAGTGAAATACCGATTTTGGTTTGCCGAAATACCACTCTTAGGATTTCTCCATTTTAAACTTGTTTTCTCCCTTTTGTGTTAGCACCTTTTGACAACAGTTACACTCCAATTCTTTATCCCTCTTGTCAGAAAAGACTAAGTGCGCTATTTGGTGTGTTTTCCACTAGCTGTTCCATCTAACCTGGGAAGTCAAAATCACCGACTTGGAACAACAATTTGTTCTACTTCTCTGTAGTGCTGCAATCCCCATTACCCCTCTCCACAAAAGCTACTCTCTTGTAACAACCAGAATACTCTTTTGGCAACTTTCCTGACACTTCCTGCTTGCCAATACGATCATATTTCTTATAGAAAAGAACAGCAATCTTTTTATGTTGTTTTTAAAGAGAAAGCCATGACCCAACTAAATCCCTTCAAGTGGATCTCCTACAGCTTCCTAAAGTTACTTGTCTATTCAGACTGCAGAAGTTGCACTTCTTAAAACTAGTTTATTTAAAAGACCCCCTTCAGCAGGAGACAGCCCTCTGGATTGTCTGGAGCACCAGCCTTTTGTCCCTCCCTTAAATCATTGTCCTGGGTTCAGCAGTAGCAGTCATTTTTCTCCTTCTTGGTTGTTGGTGCAGCGCTGTGTTTCTTTTTTTTTTTTTTCTTGACTTTCAGCTTGGGAACAGTGTTGATAACACCAATGTTTTGGTGGGCCCATGACACTTCAGGCCATCAGGGCAGAGATGCAACATACAGATGGGCTCGTGATCAAGGGGTGGACTTA
>JAOEHX010025084.1:24731-56246 GCA_025448015.1 Bolborhynchus lineola | reverse complement strand
ACAGTATTTAAAGGCTATTATGTATCTAGTCTTGATACTGTAAATAGCACAGGAAAACTCCTTTTGCTGTTGGAAAAACCTTACAAGAAAGGTGACATATATGTATTTCTATTTTTGTTCTAATCCTTGTATTGATGTAAAATTATATATACCCCCAAACCTGAAAGTAGCTCTAAAAGCTGTTTTTCTCCTCTCATGTAATAATTCCAACAGCAGAATACTCTTCAGATAATTCAGCCCATCCTGATATGTAGTGTTCAGTTGCATTCATTGTAAGCACCCCCTCCAGCAAAACAACACTTGGGACATATTTCCAATCCAAATCGGATTTATAGCAGACAGGAGAACTAGACTGCACAAATACTCTTTCAGAAGTGGGAATGTTTGTGGTTAAATAGTTTAGGAAAGAATTAAATTCATAATCTTGCTACTAAAAAGCCAATATGAGATTGTATTTCTTACTATTCCATGTTTCTATTATAGTGATGATATGTATTGTGGTAAGGAGTTAAAGTAGGTAACTTTACATCTGGAACAGAAAAAGAAGGTGGTGTGAATCAACAGAAAATCTGTACATAGTGTGTAATTTGACATCTTTCTAAAGGCCAGTTGATAAGAAATTGCAAGTGGTTACTATTTTATATTTGTTTTTTTCCCCTTCAGGAGGGGGAAGAGGGCCAGTGTAAGCTCCTCATGTGCCTCCTCCTTTGTATAAATACTTACTTTCTTTTGTTCAGTTGAACTTTGTGCCTTAAAATCTCTTAGTGCTTATGTTGTAGTATGCAGCAGAAATGGTGTGCTTTATTTCAGCAGTACGTTATAGTTGGTGGCTTGGTTTTAGTTTTTTATTTGTTTCAGTATATGTTTAAGTATTCATTAAGCTCAGGATAACTTGAAATAGCTCCAGCGAGTTTAAAAAGCAGCAGAAAGGATAACCAGTGGTTAACTTCTGGAATTATTAAAGCTTTGTTCTGGCATCTTCATTACAGAATTACTTTTTAAAGGTTTAATATTACTCCAGGGATTGGGGAAGGGGGCAGGTGTGTGTTTTCATTGTCATTCTAATTATAAAGCAGAGAGGTAGCTTTGTACTCAGGTTGGAACAGAAAGTTGTTTTATAGCCAGAAGTTTGTTCTTCTGAATGATGCCAATGACTTACATACACAATTAGTTACAAAAGAAAAAAAAACGGTGGATGTTAGTTATTGGGGTGGGTGGTAACATTGCAGAAACTGGGAATTTGAAAGTTGCTAATGAGTATATTCTCTCAGACCTGTCATGCTTTTGTGGAAGAGATCTTTTTGTTAGCAAGTAGAATACAGTGCCAAAGTTAAATTCTGTTTACAAATTCTATTACAGCTGAAATTGTAGCCAAGTTGGTTACTTAGTAATGATATATAATATGAAAAGCATTTAGAGTGCAGAAGGTATTTCAAGATTTCATATGAAAGGAGTGAGAGAAAGAAGGAAGGTTGTACTTCTTTTTTTTTTTTTTCTTTCCTCCCAATCAAGATGTTTCTCTTTGTGTGCTTCAGTTTTTACCAAAGGCTTTATATATCCTTTCTATATTGTATCATAAGTGAGGAGATGAACTTTGGTTGGTGATAACTCGTGTTACACATACACCATTTTGAGCACACCTAGGGGAAAAAAAAGACTGATCAACTGTACCACATAATTTAGCAAAGAGCTAAGTCAGCTTGCATGGAGCATTGTCCTGTTTTGATTTTCTACAAGCGGGGTAATTCTAATCATTAAAGTAGGTGTCATAAAAATATGTGTTTCCAGTGGGCTGTAAAGTTCAAGAAACAACTGTACAGTTAGGATAAATGTATTTGTGCTAGTAACATAGACAGTAGACAGTTTACTAACATCAGTAGTAAAACAGAAATTAATTTCTAAAGAAGCCTTTTTTCAGTTCTTATCTTTGTCAGAGTTATCCTTCTTTCTTTAAATCCTACACTTAAAAATAAGATCAGACGCAGTGTTCACATTTTCTTCTCATTCCCTGTTTTCCTGTTTGACAGCATTCGCGTAAAAAGTCCTTTTCAAGTAGTAAATTAATTTGGATAGAAGGCATCCCACCTGAATTCATTACATGCTGGCAGTTTAGATAAATGGATATTATGATCTCAGCATATTTTTGCCCAGCACCACTGTGCCCATTTGCAAATGTCTAAGGAAGTGATAATATTCCTGTCAGTTTCAGACGGCTAAAGAAAAAAAAAAACAGGGTAGATTTTCTTATTTATATTTATAGGATGCCTGTGGGGAAGACAGTAATGCTGTATATGGCAGTTTGTGTGGACTTGTGGTGCTAAACATACATTAAAAAAAGATAACGGACCTATTGACGTTTCTTTGTAGAAATATGGAAGAAAAGCCAGAATAGATCAGTAATTGACAGCTATGCAGGAGATGCATTTCCAGATTTCTTTCTGAATAAATATTTCTCAAACTTACAATTCCTTTCAAAGTCGGTAATCCATCTTTAATTATTTTGTTGATTTCATAGTTGTATTTTACAAGGTTGATGTAATGTCTGCTTCCTGCCAACATTTGATATGGACAATCCACTTTGTTGTTGCTGCTTTGATGAAATAGAAGGTTGCTTGTAGTTGCAGCTCTTTTTCCTTTTTTCTGTTTTTTTTTCAGCATATGTGTGTGTACTGTGCATGGCTGAAGACTTATCAGTCACTGAATGCCATGGCTTCACAGCATGATGTGTGGGGAGCTGTCAATTTATACCACTAAGAGAATGAGAAACATATTTAGTGTAGTTAAATTGATGGCCATGTAAATGTTCCCACTTCTATGCGGCTATTTCTTTTACTTCTACCTTTGAGTATGCTTTTATTACCACATGCATGCTTCTGAGCGTTATTTTACTACTGTGTCTGCATTTAAAATGTCTTTGGTATAATAAACTGTAATTCAGACTGCTAAAGTACATGCCTCATCCCTGGAAGTGTTCTAGGCCAACCCGGATGGGGCTTTGGGCAGCTATGCAGGGGAATTAGAACTAGGTGATCTTTAAGGTTCCTTCCAACCCAACTATTCTATGATTCTATTCTGTTCTGTGATTTCTCTCTTTCAGGTAAGTTAACACCTCTACATATATGCAAAATAAGCTCTGTTGTAGCACATCTCCCTAGGATGGGGTGCAGTGATGGCACCATGCTGCTGTGGCCACCTTGGTGCTGGTGCTGTGCCTCCATCGTGCAGGTCATACCTTGGTGCGTGGTGTCGGCAGTGTGGTGCCCTGGGACCCTTTCCTCCTTGCCAAGTAAAGTAGGTGGCCATGAGGTGCGTGCTTTCGACTAACTTAACATAAAACCCTCTAAATTAGGAGAGCATCTATGTGGCATGACTGCCTTCAAGCAAGTCTGCAATCCCAGTTGGGGTTGCTTACATGTATGACTGACTACCTTCTTGAATTGATTCCTAGGAGTACAAGTCGCTTTCAGATGGGTTTCTGTGAGTTTGCAGCAAGTGGTGGGAGATCACAGAATTGTTAGGGCTGGAAGGAGCCCCCCTGCCAAGGCAAGGCCACCTTGAACAGGTTATACAGGAACATGTCCAGGTGGGTTTTGAATGTCTCCAGAGAGGGAGATTCCACAACCTTCCTGGGCAGCCTGCTCAGTGCTCTGCCACCCTTAACATAAGGTTGGGCTTCCTTATTTTGAGATGTAACTTCTTGTGTTCTAGTTTATGGCCACTGCTCCTCAATCTAACTCCTAAAAAGAGTCTGGCACCATCCTCCTGGCACCCACCTTTGAGTGGCACATTAGTGAGATAATAGTATTTAATTTGTTACCTTTTCTTCATGGACGCTGGGGAGTGTTCCTGGCTTCATAGCTGCAGAGTAGGTAGGGAGATTTGGAACACTTCCCCCCTGTAAATGCAATGTCCTTGTGAAAATTGATATTTAGGCTAATTGTCATGGAGGAGTTTAGGTTACTATGCAAAGCGGTATTGATTAATAACATTTATGTATTCAACTAAAGTGTGATGCAATTAGAATCCTGTGTTGAGGATTAGCCTTATCTCAGACGAGAAAAAGACTCCAGGAGCATGCACCCATGCACACAGAAGTGGCAAAAGCTTTCTATCCCTGGAAGGTACTTCAGTCAAACCATTTTTCTTTTCCAAAGAGCCGAATCAGAGAACTAGAAAAGTAGCAACAAAATACTTCCGCAATGTGTGATGAAGCAAGTGGGTACAAAGGCTTTGTAAGCTCTTTGCAAGGTATATAAAATCAGTCTGCTACTCTGTTGTGTTACACAGAAGTATTTCAGAGAATGCACTGGCTGACAGAGTATACTAGAAATGCCAGATACATTTAGAAATAATATACTGCTGCTCTTAGGGTCTTTGGAGTTTAGGTTGCACAACACTGAATGCTATGGGTGGCATTTGGCTGTTCCAGTGGAGAATCCTAGTTTCTTGTTTAAAAAAAAACCAAACCCAAACCTTTTCTTTTCTGGTGTTTACATCCCAAGTGTTGATTCAGTTTGGATTATATTTCTTTCATCATGAAGTATGTATAAACATTTTAAATAGGTGTGGCACACTGTCAAGTGTTTTCATTATTTGGATGACAGGTTTGAACATCTATTCCAAAGTATCAGTAGGCACCTGCAGAAGCAAAGTGGGTATGTAGCACCTGAACACATTCTGATTCATGCAATTAAAGCAGTTTACAGAGTGGGGCAGAAAAGAATATCACATAGTGAAGTTTGATGTCTTTTTCATGGAGAACAAAAGGGGTTTGATTCTTTCACTTCAAGTTTAGCCTAACTATTGTGTAGTGGAGGAGGTTTAATGAATCATTGTTTAACTTTCATACTGCCAAGTATTTGACCATTAAATAGTCTGAAATGTGTACATAGCACTTTGGTGACAGACCCTTATTTAACTGTGATTAATTGGCATTGAATAGTTATTTAATTACTTCAGAAGAAATCTAACAACAGTGTGTGTTCTGATTAAGTTATTTGATGTAAAAACAAACACAGGACTGTTGAAGAGAGCACATTCCCTTTTGCTGCTTGCTACTCACACTGCACACCACATGGAAGCCTGAGTGATTAAAAAGGCAGATACTATTCACGAGTTCGGATGCTGTTGTAACATCGGCATGCTTAGTTCTTGGTTTCTTAAAAGACTTTTTTGTTGCTGCTTTCTTGAAATCTCCTTTGCCTTACAAGTTTTAGTGTTTTCTTTTTGCTTTTGAAGCCTAGAGTGAAATTTGCTGGGATAAGTAACGGGTGCAAGTATTAAGTGGGCTTGAAGAGTTTTGTAAATTGAAAATACTAGACTGGATCTACGAATTACTGTCTTTTGGCATATATCCATATCACTGAATGCTTACTTCAATAATTTGGGGGGGTTTGGAAGTGTGAAGTACTGGTGGGAACGTGGTGTTGATAGTCTGTCAGTTTCGGAGAGAAGGATGTTAGAAATTCTGGAGAGGAAAGTATGTTTTTTTTGGTGGGGGAATAAGTTGTGCAGTGGTTGCAATGGTTTCTTTAATCTGAAAAACTATTCGCAAAAGTTAGGTTTGCAAATCCTAGTAGAAACTATAGTCATAACCTTAAGCATTTTGAGTCCTGACTCAAGATGGCTACTTGAACTTTCCTATCTGGAATGTTTCCTCTTGCTTGCATGTTCAATAATGCATAAGCAAGCCACTGATTTTACTGTGCTTCCAGTACGTGGAAACAGTTGTTTCTTCATGCCTTGCGAAATCTACTTGTAGACATCCTTACAAATGTAGCAATCATTCTGGATGCAATGCCACAATGGCTATGGGGCATTTTGCAGGTATTTCCAAAGCATTGCACTTCAACTTGAAGGTGCACGCTGTGGTATATGGTGAATGAACTTGCTTTATTAGGTTACTGTAGCTTGCTTCTGCTTAGGACAGGTGCTGAATAAAATGCCGGTTCAGTTATATCCATATGAACAGGATCTGAAATACATCTCTCCGTACAGTCACTGGGGTAATATCGTTGAAAATCAGCCATAACAAAAATAGGGCTAAGGCTTGTGACTCTGTCACTTGCTTTAGCAGTAGAAAACCATTAATGGTCACTGAATTAATGTTACAAGATGTGGACCTCTTAGCAAGAAGCGAGGTATTTTCCTGGGCCTCATGACTTCAGGTGATGTTTTCCAGAATTACTATGTGCAAACACTAAATAAATCATAAGTAACTTTTTTTCAGTAACTTGAAAATTAAAAAAAAAAAAAAAACCAACAACAAAACTGCTACCAGAGATTCACCTGAATGTTTATTTGGGAAGCAGCTGATTCACATCCCCACTGTTTAAATTGCTTTGGTTGTATCAGGTGGAGTGTAAAAGGCTCCAGTTTTTAAGGTCTGTCATTTTCATATATTGTTTCTTTTGCTCACTCATATTTTAGTCTATATCATTTTACAGAATTACTGTATTTACATTTTAAGGAGGATTAGCCAGATTAAAAGATGTTTTCATGTTTTGTTGATAATGTCAGATTAATTTCCTCTTTCCTAGTGGCAGCTCACAGCTCTGTCAGAACACAGTCTATAGAAATACTGTTACACTTAACCATTTAATAAGGTGATTGCCAAAACTGTAGTTTTGGCAATTGATTAGCAGCTTGATTACCAATAGGACTTGGAGTAGTTGGTGGTTAGTGGAAACACAGAAGAGATAGTAAAGCTAAAGGACTACTGAGGCCAGCTCAGGCGAGCTAACTTTCAGACCATGTTCCTCAAAGAATTTCACTGGAAGAGGTGTTGCTATGGAGGGAAATACTGCTGCATGTGCAGCATGAAAGCAAGTATTCAGCAGCTTTCATGTATATCTGTACCACCTTTTTACCCCCAAAAGCACAAGGACAGATTTGTATCATGCTTGCAGCCTAAAACTCTTGCTGCAGCACAAACTTTCTAAGGAAATGGTTGGAGGTTGTCACGGCCTTCTCCTAAGCTCTTCTCCTTGATATCCAGTCACAGAATGTGTGGGAATGGTTCAAAGCTGAACCAGGGGAGATTTAAACTGGACATTAGGAAGCATTTCTTTACTGAGAAGGTGATCAAACACTGGAAAAGGCTTCCTAGAGAGGTGGTTAATTCCCCAAGCCTGTCAGTGTTTAAGGGATGTTTGGATAAACTTTAGGTCAGCCTCAACTGGTTAGGCAGTTGGACAAGGTGATTGCTGTAGGCCCCTTCCAACTGCAATGTCATGTCCTGTCTTATCCACAGTTGCTGAAAAATCCCAAACCAAAACCCAGACTCAAAAGCAGCAAATTCCTCCTTGAGCAACTTTACCAGGTGATTCTTCAATAGAAATCTCAGGGGAGGGAAGTAAGAGCTAAATTCTGAGATACTGCTGGAACTGAAACAAACCAAGAGTTAAATCTCTTTTCCCAGCAGGCAACATTACATTGACTTTTGAATGGCTTGTCTAGCCCTTCGGGCCTTGTCTGTACTGTACAAAATGAGAGTAAGCACGGTGCTTTTCCAGGAACAAGTTTGTATGTGCTCTCCCACCTGTGGGATGAGGGTGATTGTAAACGCATTGCTTGATTCCTGGAGGTGCTGACATTGACCTGACTTGTGCTATGGCTATGGAAAGTAGCCAGCCTGAGTGACCTTTCTGCCTCCCCATAGTGTTGCAAATAGTTTGTGCAATAGCTTCTTATATCAGTCTGAAAGCACTGCAAATAAAACTTATTTGGGGTTAAGAGATGAAGGGAGATTCTAAGGCTGAAGTAAGGTGGGATTTGCTCACTATGGGAGTAATCTTTTGCCCTTGCGTACAGTTTGCAGTTGGTGGGTCTCAGCATTTCACAGAGGGGCCTGGCACTGTCATCTTCCTTGCTGTGCTCTTCAGTCTGTAAAATAAAGTGAAGTCACTCAGGCAAGTAACTATTCTATGATTCCATAATACAGATTGTTAATACTTTGACCCAGTCCAATGTGCCATTTTGTTTCCCTCCTGGACCAGCTGCTAAGAAAAGTCCCATCAGAAGGAAGTATTTAACCTCTTTGAATGATCTTTTTTTTCCCAGTGAAGTCTTGGTTCATTTGAAAATAACCTGAATGGGATATTTAGGGATATTAAGAAGTCTTAGCTTGCAGCATGCATGCTGTATGTGCTAGACCGCTTGTCCACAGCCAGTCTCTGTGTAAGGAAATTAGAGGAAAAAGAAACATGAAAAAAAATTGCCTTGGAGTTCCTTCTGATGTGTCTACCCCAACAGGAAAAAAGTGAAAGGGAGCATCCACAGCTGCCATTCCCAGTAAAAACACATGAAGGAGATGCTATCTTGTGCTGTTATATACCCTTCCTCTTCCTTGTGCAAAGCCTAAAAATGTGGATAAATTCTTCTGTTGTCTACCTTAAGTAACTGCTTTTGGTGTTAAAGTACTGCAGAGCAAGCTGTTAGTCGTCGGTATCTCTCTTTGGCGCCTTGTCTCAGGCCTTACCAGAGCATATTTTGTATATTGCTTGGTGTGGAACAGAAATTCCCTTAAAAGAAGTCAGTATTATGCAACAAAATCCATAATCCCAAGGCAGCCGTGAACAGAAAACTAAACCAATGATTGCTACAGAAGTTACTTCAGTATCTTTTATCTTTGAATTACGTCTCCAACGCACTCCTTGGAAACTTTAAACTGAACTACTTTCAGTTTAATGAGCTCCTTTGAAAAGAAAAAGAAAAGTCTTTTGTTGCCAATGCAGTGAATGTGTTTGTACCAGTTAGAAGTAATAACTGAATCAAGATACATATAGATAAAAAAAGTAACGTGAATGCATGTATGGGCATTACACACCTCAGAAAAGGCCAGATTCCCATCCTTAGCTTAGTTTTTTTCCTGGTAAGTAGAGATACTGATTAATAGAGAAAGATACTATTCCACTTACAGGTGGCAGCATTGTGACTTTAGTTGTTAGAGAACTCTTGCTACAACTGGATTTTTCACTCAAGTAGAACTTGGGAAAATAGAGAAGCATAAATGCTTCACTGACAGCAGATTAAAAATTGTTTTATTAGCTTTAATAAAGATCAGTATTGTCAAGGTTTTGAATAAGTATAAATATAAGGGTGCATGAAATCTATCTCAGATTTCATTTCAGAAATGCCTGAAATTTGAACCCACATATAATGGTGGAGGGGTGGGAACAGAAATGCTAAAAAGGATCAGTTGGATCAACTGTGATCTGTCTGGGACATGCATGCAGTAGCGAGTTTCAAATTCTGGCTGATGTTACTTGATGAAACTTGCACTAAGTTGTCCGAACTGTAAACCTTTACCTGCACATGCTGAGCATATAAAGCATGTTTCATGTGTTAAATTCTATTGAACTATTATCTTCAAAGCCCATTTCCATTTTTTTTCATAGCATTTTAAGCGCAGAGTTTATATTTGGGTAGAAAGCATTTGTGAAAAAGTATTCTTCAAAATACATTGCAGTGGTTGTGAAAGATTCCCTTCATGGTGGTTTCAGAAATTGTCTTTTTATCTTTTGATTCCAGCTGTTTCCTTTTAACTGTTACTAAACTGGTAAAATGTGGTGTATTTGAGATATTTTGATCTTTTCTGGAATTATATTTACTTTCTTTTTCTTTTCTTCCCCAACTCTGTTTCTGTAGGAAGAATCTTAAATCGTTTCTCCAAAGATATTGGCCACCTGGATGACTTGCTTCCATTGACATTTTTGGACTTCGTGCAGGTAATTTCGGTTGCTACTGTCAAAGACTTCTGTGCTGCATTCTCAATTTAGATTCCCTTATGCTTTGGTGAAGATCAGCTATTTGTCACAGATGTAGCTGAGTTGAAAGAAAGTACTTGTTTGTGAAAGAAAGGTGTGGTTGAAATTTAATGTGTCGGTAAAAAGCTAACATGAGTAATAACTGGCAGGTAGGAGTGGCTATACACAGCTTGCTATTATGTCAAGACTTCAGTTCATAGTAGCTACATGCTTGGTAAATTGCTCCTGATTTGCCTCCAAGCGATCTGGCAAGCTTATTGCTGTTATAAGAAATATGTCCATAGTAAAGAAACAATCAACTCTCATGAAAAGATAGCACAGATTAACCTAATTAAATGTCTACTTCCACAAAGAATCAAATGCTTACCACACCATTTTGGATTAAAATAGGTGTGGCTATTTACAAAGAAAAGATTAGTAGTAATAGGGTGAATATAATAGCCTTAATAGGAACAAGTGAAATAAGTTGCTGCAGACAAGAAAGATGGACAAAGCACTGAGATTTTGGTGACGATGAAAGGATAAGGGATTATATATGACATCAAGGTAATTTTTCTGTTGCAGTTGCTGTTTAATCCTCCTTATAAAAAATGCGGAAGGATAAAGCTAAAAAAAAAAAAAAGTGTGCCATACAAAAATAACATGAATCACACACAGTTGTGGAGGCTGGAGAAAGCAGTGACTTGGATCCACTTAGTGGATCAGACCTGTCATGCTCAGATCAGAAAGGTTTCTTAAGGTGCTATTGCTAACTTCTCTTTGTCTCTTAGAGATAACTTAATCAGGATCTAAACCTTGTTTTGGCTTCTTTAAAAATAAACCAAAGACACTGTAGGTTGAGCAGTTTAATCATGTGAATGCTGAACTCTTGAAAATAGGAAAGAAAAAGGTATGTTCCAAGGAGTGAGTTAAAAACACTTTTTAACATAAAGTTTTCCTAGTTTGGTTAAGTTGTTAACGTTAATATGTGCATTTATTTTGCAAAGCATTACAGTGCCACATGTCATTTTTGGGGAGGAAAGGAAGGTGATGTGTTTTACCTGTCACTTAAAGTGGTTGGGGTTTTTTGAGAGGGAGTGAATTTCAAGATTTTGAGTTGATGGGCTTTTAAGGCCCTGACAAACTCTTTCCTGAAAGTACAATATAAAACATCTTTCTATCATTTACCACTTGTTTTCTACTGGTTATACAGATTGAACATTTTCTTCAGTCTCTGTCTTATTAGGCAAACTGTTTTACTTTTTCAGGTCTCTTGAGACAATACATATTTCTTTTTTGGCTGGAAGCTCAGGCTGGCCTGCAATCATTATTCCCTTCTCTTAGCAAAGGTTTTACATCCACAAAGTCAAAGCCACCTCTTTTCCATAGTGCTCCTTGGCCATTAGACCAAGCAGTGCAGAGGGTTTTGTCCCCTTTACGTCAGACTCCACTGTGTATGTTTGTACTATGCATGGCCAGAGCATCCTTTGGATGCTGTGGTTTTAAGATAAAATGATTAACCCTTGTCCTTAGTTCTGTGCACTTGCAGTAATGTGAGAGTTTTGTTGCAGCCCACTTGCATGGTGTTTTCTTAGCAAGAAGCTGAGTGGGTGTTCTGCATGCCCTGGCATGTGGTTTGAAGTCATGCGGGGTTGTCTGAGGATGCACAATTTGCTGGGAAAGTATTAGAGAAGTCTGCATAAGCAGAGGGAGGCAAAATTGGTGTGGTCTTGTCCATACTTCCCTTTGGGAGTAGACTCTGAAGCAAACTGTTTTGAGAATTGCACTCCTCTTTTTCTGAGGGAATCAACTGGTTTGCTCCAAAAGAGAACTAAGGAAGGAGATGACCTGTATGCATGGCATATACAAAGGGCTGAATCATCTACTAGCAGCTTGGGAAACTGAATTATCTGACCAGTTTATAGATACTTTAGGCAGCATATGCTTTCCGAAACTTAACTAGTTTGGGTTGAAAGGGTGAAGGCTGTTGCTCTCTATGTGACTGTTTTCTTCTTTCAGGCTCCTACTGTAATCTGCATTTTTCTAAACATTTCTCCTTAAGTTGATTAGTTTTTGCATTGCTTTTAAATTGGCTTTTGAATTATTTCTGAATTCCAAACTTTGAATTCTGACTGAGAAGTTTTCCTTCTTTAAAAAATGAAGTAGATGTTACATGTCTAGTACACTATTAAAAAGATACTGTGCTTCAAAGCTTACCTGTTTGGCATCAGAAAAGAAAATTTAGGAACTTATTGTTGACTAATAATGTGCTGCTACCCATAAAACAAAAGCACTTCCTTCTTGGCAGGTTTCCTCAAACTTACTATTCTTGATCAGCAGGCTTGTTGGTTAGTAGATGCCTTTTGAAATTCAATAGCAAAGATTTTTTATTTCTGAAGAAGCATAGATTTTTACACAGGATAACTGTTATCAATTGCGATAAAGACCCTTTGTCACTTGTTTTGTTTGCAGGTGTCTTTTATAAGACTTTATAATCCCTTCAGGAAGAAATATTTTCTCCTTTCTAAAAACAGTATTAGCTAAATATAAAAGCTCTGATCCCAGCCATTGTGCCTGATTCTTTGAGAGACATTTCCCAACATTCATTGTTTAAATGGTTGTCAGGAGAAATCAAGTGAAACTTAATAAACAGTGCAGTAACTGGTTCATCTTACTTTGTGTGTGGAAGCTTTTCTTGAGCGGATTTGCATTGAAGAAATGGTCGTTTTTCTGAGTTACTGCTAAGATCATTGTGAAGCATTCCACCCTTTTACTATATTGGCAAGTGAATGTATAATTTCTGCACAGATAAACACTGTGTGACTGGACACCCAAAACCCACAAGATCAGCACATTTAAGTACCTACAGATAAATAAAATTTACTAGTTCTGAAATTTTGTAGTTGCACTGAGTGGAGGTTTTAAGGCAATGCTAAAAATTGGTAGTGTTATTTTTAGAGTGCCTAATAAGATTTATATACTGCACTGCAGTCATAATGAGCATGATGAGTCTAGACAGCTGTACTGGATGAAAATTAGTTCTTTGAACTAAAAGAGTTGAATTTTTTGCATCATCCATTTGGTCAATGAAGAAGAAACACTTGGTTCTCTTCAAGATAATAGTTACTGTACACTTACTTGTTATGGCAAAAATAGCAGGTAAGTAGCAAGCACAAAAATGCATCATAGACCTTGTGTATTCTGAAAATCTGTCTAGAGTTTGCAAAACTGTTGCTTTGCAATAACTCTTGAATTGGCAATTCTCACTGCCTTTAAATTTAAATGACATCCTTTCACTCTAGGCTTTTAGGTGAACTAAAATACAGCACACCTACTTTGACGAGACTGGGGGCAGGAGGGGCAGTCCTCACTAGAACAAGGCAGTCATTTTTTTAACTTTTGAATTTCAGCAGTATATGAGACATGCCATGTTAGTGCAGTTGACCAGCTTTTTTTGTAGAAGTTACTGCTGTAGCCACGCGATTTATAAAGAAAAAATAAGTCTCTTTTATGAGAACACATTTGTGGCTATGTTCAACTACATGGCTTTTGAGCAGGGCTCTGTGGGTAGATCTGAAGGATTGAAACTGAAAAGAAACCAAAGCTAGGTAATGCAACTGAGATTATCTTTAGTTGTACCCGTACAGTCCAGTAGAAAGGTCACTGAAATAAAGATACGCACTTTGCAGTCCGCAGCCTAAGCCTGGGCCTTGTCTTCTCTAATGGAGCATGGCTAGCTGTAAAGTTCCATACCATATCTAGAGAATAAACAGCAATGCTATGTTCATTTATTTTGCCAAATATGGCACTCAGTATGTTTGTAAATCAGGTAGTAATTAATGTCTGTGGGTTGATTCAGGTAGTCAGAAAGCTGAATGAACTTGTTTGGTGAAGATGGTGTTTGGGTTCCTTTGTGGACTAACGTATTTTTAGTTACTTGCCATCGTACTGTTAACCTTAGTTCTGCTGCTTGCTTGCTTTTTTCTGAGTTAAGGATTTGTGGCAGGTGTTTTCCAACTGAGGTACCATCTCCTCAGGTGAAGGGTCACTTGTGTGAAGCCCGTCACAGTGCTTTAGAACTTTTCTAAGAGGACTTAAAAATCTACTTCATGTAGATACGTGTGCTTTATTCATACAATTGTTGGTTTAACAAGAGGGCAGGCCTGACAGCAGCCTCAAAGAGCTACCCAAATAATTGCAGAAATGCTCTTTTCACTTGTTACAAATTCTATCATCCTATGAATAAGTCCAAAGGGAGTTAAGGAAGTCAAGGGCCATATAAGACAACTGGGATTTTGTTACTTAATTTTCTTAGGCTTCTCTGAAAATATCAGCTGATTTACTCAGTGTTATAACCAACTGTTGTTCCTCCTCCTGCCTTAAGCTCTGTGGGAGTACAAGGTTCTGTTGATGTGGACTTCACTGGTAGGTGTGGGGCTTGTAGTTTAAAATATCCTGGTTAAAATGCATAGCAATGTCTAGCTCAAAGCAGCACTAATAAAACACACTATATAAATTCAGGAAAAGGTAAGCTGAGGAACAGAGTAAAAGAATCTAACAGGGAAGTATTAGGAATTAAGAATTCAATATCCTTAATAGTATTTTATGTACATTAGCCCAGATGTTCCCAAGTGGCCAGTATTTTGGATGCCCTTTTTTTGAGAACTCATTAAAATGGGGCTTATTTTTAGTCTCTGAATCTCACTTTGACTTGAGATAGATCTGCAGAAGCTTAACATCTTTAAATAGTGGTCTTGGGTTGATGCAGGATGAGTTCCCACACTGATAAAATTATTGGTTGAAAATTATGTATGTAAATTGATTTACTATATAGGACAGTGAAATGTATTTCAGACTTCTTTTTGGGTTTGGATGGTTTTCTCTCTAGTTTCTTGCCCTTTTAATTCTTCAGTGATATTATTACTTGTTAACAGAGTTGATTTTATGCTTTTGTTTCCAGTGAATTTGAGTAACTTAATGTGATGGCCCCTTCATTTTGATTTCTTACCCTATGCTGGATTGAGGGGGGAAAAAATCATGATCTGTTTTGTTTCTGGAGAACACTGTGAACATGTGAACTATCTTGAAAAAGGGCAATGATTTATTGAGGAAAACTGAATTGCAAAACCTTTTTCCTCCCCAAAATCAACAGCTTGACTGAGCTTAAATAACTGACTTTTCATATCCTTTCATCACACACAAAGACCTAATCCTGAGACTACTTGAGCCACCAATGTAGGCTGCGGCTGAGACCACCACTGAATGTGCCATTCCCTTCTCACTACACACAAAACACATTGACTGCAGCTTTATGAAGTGAAAATGCTGAAGAAAAGGAAAATGTGAAGAAGGTGTCCACAGTCATTTCTTTTTCCAAGGGAAAAAAAAAAAAAAAAAAGAAAGGAAAATAAAAGCTGCTGCATCTGGATATTAGGAACAAAAAGTGCCTCAGACTGGAATAATAGCCTGAGTCACTTGCTTTCGTTTGTGCACAAGAGTGGAACTGCCGTCCCTTGTTTCAGTACCACTGACCTCTGCATTTTATTGTGTGAAGATGTCAGGGAAAAGTGTGTAGAAGGAATTCCAGGATCTTTTAGTTTAACAATGACGTTGTTATTTTGTGATTTCTGTGAGAGGTGGGGTTCTGGAGGTTTGTTGTGGTGTTTTTTCCACTTTAGCCAGGTTTTGTATGTATGCATGCATGTATGAGTTTTAAGGGAGATTTTTATTCATTTAATAGTAACTTGTTCTGCGTGTTTGCATGGGTGCATCTAAAATATGATCATAAATATGCTGTCAGAAAATAACAGCTGTGAGATTTGTGTGGGATCTGTGTTAAATGTCAGCATATTCTCTTTAGCCTGGTACATAGAACAGACCTGTATCTTGGAGACACCTTTTGGTTTCCCTTCTGCTGAATCCTGGTAGTTTTGTTTGATGGTTAGATCACAAGATTCTGCAGCTGTGCTGAGGTTTAAGTAAAAAATTAAATAATAAAAAACCCCTAACAGTTGCCTGGTGGCACTTGACTACTGAAATCTCATGTAACTTTATCTCTGTGGAACTGGTGTTCTAACAGCACATTGCCAAGGAGCATGCTACAGTGCATTTTGTTAGTGCATAATGAGAGACTAGTTAAAATGTAAAGAAAAATAATGTGGTATATATTTTTCATTGGCATCTTTGAATTTTAATTTCAAAAATGTTGAAATTATTACTGTTATAAAAACTAATTTTAGTGTAGTCGTTTGATATATTATGTATGTGCTTACATACAGAAGGTTATGCACGTTGTTGTTAAATGAACAAAGTAAAAACTGTCCATCCTGCCTTCCTGGTCTTCACCATCATCTTTCTTCCCCTTCCCTCTCCTTTCTCCCCAGAAAAAAGGGGGGTGGAAAGTTCAGGAGGAAGGGGAGGCTTGGTTTGCACTTGTGTTTCCCAGACCAACATGCAGGAGCTGTGAGTTTAGCACAGACACTTGTCTAAATAATGCAGTTCTTTATTGACCTTTCATTCCACTGTCCCTGAATGCCTTGATTGTTAAGTCCCAGTAGCCAATTAGTCTTGTTGATGGTGACCAGCAGTGGAGGTAATCTATGCCAAAGCTATTGCTGGTCTTTATGCTCTACCTGTCATCAGTTCCTTTGAATGTAAGGATCAGTGTCTTGCATCATATGGACTGCATATTTACTCAGATTGTATGTGCATGGGATAAAACATGTGAAGTCTAGAGTCACTGCTGATAGTTGGATTCCTATTTATACACAGACCTTCGTTTTCTAGGGAAGGCTAAAGGTGTGTTCTCCCTATAGCAGTCATATGTAATCAAACTCAACCCTTTCCCTAAGGCCATTTTTTCCCCTATTTATTTTTGTGTGAATTTTTGTAAGAACAAGTATGCATGTCATTCTCCCCATACTAATGTCAAGGCCGCAGGTATCATTGCAGTAACAAAAATTAAATGTGTAACCTTCTTAGTTTTTGTATTTTCTTAGTATTAATGAGATTTTAAGATGCAACCCCTTATCTAACATGGGAAAGCAGATAAAGTAATACTGGAAAATTTGGTTTTATTACCTTTTGTCATCTTGCTTCCTTATGTTTCCTTTACCACTTTTCTGCTTTTCTTGTTTTTCTTGACTGTTTTCCTTTTTGTTTCTGTACTTCTCCATTTATGAGGTAAATGTAGATAATACTTTTGTAATTGGGCTGTTCCTTCTGTTTTCTCAATGACGTGTGGAATCCTGGCGTTTTGAATGTTGTACTTGGGGAAAAACAGAGCTAGCTTTCACCTACTGGAATTCTGTCTTCTCTATTTCTTTTTCTAGAGCACATGAGCATTGTGAAAGTGCAGCCTTCCTTGTCATTTCTCTAACATTTTAAGCAGATTGTGGCTTAGTGTTAGGAAGACAGAAATGTAGTTGTTCTTGCGGTAGTTTGATACATTGGATTGAAACCTATAAATACAAAATTTCACAGATTTCAATAGTCTCTCCTCCAGATTGGCTTCTCTGTGTTCTTTTATCAGGTTACTCTAAAGACATTTTCAGCTGCTAGAAAGCAGGATAGTTGTGTGGAGATCCAGTGATGTGCCCTCATTCTGTGTGGTTTGGAAATTCCCCCCCTTTTGGTTACAGTGGAGAAGTTCCAGAGATTCCATTTGTCTGGGGCTCTTTATATCTGTTGGAAGATATTTTCTTGTTGCCTTTCTTATTCTGAAAGAGACCAAATAAATACTCTGATGTAAGTGAACTTATGTTCTGCAGTTTTCTCCTTTTCTTTTTGGTGCATGTCTCTATATTATAGTACTTCTGCTTTTGGTGCCAAAGTGGGAATTTTCTTTACTATTATTAGGTACTCGCCTGAGTTTTTAAGCATTCTTGCAGCCTTTCATATCTGTAGCTCAAACTGATAATTATTCTTAAGACTTCTGAAGATCATTAACATTTCTAACACTTCACAGTAGCTAGAAATCTTTTAATTCTGCTGTCAGTCATAACAGTGTAACAATCCTGTTCCAAATGGTGATAAGAACAAATCTAGTTTGCCTTAAACTGCTGATATGCTATAGATAGGACAGTATGTGCTTACAAATTAGGATTTCACTGTTTGGCAAAAGGACTTCCAGAGATTTCACTTTTGATTCAAGAAGGAAGGAGAAACTTGGAGGTAACTTGCATTACTAAGCCATATAGCTGCTGTGTGTGTATGTGTGTTGAATCATTATGTGTATTTATGCTCAAAACAAACACGTGGAACAAGGAATTACTGTTAGAAAAAAAAAAAAGGCTGCATCTCATAGGAATGTGCTGCCAGGGTTATGTGTGCATCTCATGCAGAACATAAGAACTTTTTTCTTGCTGAGACTGATACCATGGCTGCCTGGTGAACTCTGCAGCTCATTTGAAAACTCCAGATGAGGCACTGGATCAGACTGCCCAGGGAACTTGAGAATGCTCCGTCCCTGGCAGTGTTCAGGGCTAGGTTGGATGAGGCTTTAAGCAACCTGTTCTAGCAGAAGATGCCCCTGCCCATGGCAGGGGGGTTGGAACTAGATGATCTGTAAGGTCCTTTGCAGCCCAAACCATTCTCTCTGACTTTGTTCTTCAAAAGGTAGAGGCTGCAGTATGGGCAGTTTTGCGTGGCAAAAGATGAAAGTTCAGTTGAGAACTGAATGTCACATGTCTTTGGGAAGCTTATAGCTGCATTACAGGTTAGTTTTCTGTAACTTAAAAATTTTATTCACTTTTATTGCATTCTTGAAGTAGTAGAAATTTGTGTGTTAAGAAAGGAAGGATCTTTCCCAGGCTCGATAATAGCTGTTCCTGCACTGTGGAAGAGCAGGATGCTGAGTGAATCCATTTTCTTCCACACTTACATCCCTAAATCTTTTTTTCTTTCTGTTTTTCTTAATTGGGTTTTGAAATCAGTCTAATGTTTAAATAAGCAGAGCTCTCTTACTATGAAAGCAACTCATATGCTAAAATACTGGGTTTAGATTTCCCTTCCTAAATGTGGAAGTTGTCTGTCCTCCTCTTAAACATAACGTAATACTGGGAAAATATCTTAATACTGAGAACAGTAATTTTGCATTTTTCTCACTGGTATAAAGTCTAGATTTTATGGTCATACCTGGTATCAGTTTCATACTTTGGTAAGTGTGTCTTTGTTGATGGTTTGTGCAAAGGAAAAGTCTTCCTGATGGTCCATGGAGCAAATTTGTAACAAATTACCAATAAGCATGTGCTTGCCACAGTAAATAGTGTTTGTTCTCCACCAAGGAAGTTTCTTTTTACTTCTTGAGATGCCACTGGGTTCGGTACCTGGAGACCATGGCTGAGCAGGGTGAAACCTGATGGTGGTGGTGAGAAGCTGCTGCTGGTTAGTTAGAATACGACTGCTGACAGCTTCAGGCCGCTCTTAAGCTTCCTGGAGCCGAGTGATCACTGAGCAGAATGTAGTACTGAAGAATTACCAGTCAAGAGTTTATTTTGACTAGGCAAGTAGTATTTTATAGCCCTATCAGAGTGGCAAAGCTTGGGGGAAGTTAGGAAAAAACCCAAAGACAGACTAAAAAGCATTTTTTGCATATCTGCTATGAAAGAGTATGACCAGAAAAGACCAGAAGGTAGTTGCATTTTTCAGGATAGCTGGTGCTGTAGTCCTTCATTTTTCATAGTTTTTGTTTTACTGGGGCTGAAGGGCTGCTGTGGAACTTACAGAATATGAACATTACTTCATTCTACCTAAAAATAAATACATGAATAGTGTATTTTAAATAGCAAGAACAAATACTAAAATGCTTAAAAGATTCTAATTGCTGTAAGACTGAAGAGCTGCATTACTGAAGAGCTTATGCTGTTTTTAACAGAAGAGCCCATGGTTCAAATGTAGAAAAAAGTTTTTAGAGTTGCTGAAAGACCCAGAATTGACTTCTGGCAAAATAATTAGACTTGGCTGAGCAGAAAAGGTCATGCAGTTGAAAATGAGGTATTCCTGGGGAGGATGCAGGGCTGCTCTGGCGTTATGGCCGTGGAGGACTAGAGGCCTGGGGCAGGAAAGTGCAAATAGCTCAACGACAGAGTTTGCAAAACTGCAACATATGGGGCAGCAGAATCTGCAGTAAGCAAAATTCCACCAAACGTTTAGAAAAACTGGGAAAAAAATGTGCACAGCTTGAGTGAAAGGGTTAAGATATCATCATGAGCTGTGGAGAATCCCTCACAGGACCAGTGGGGACAGTATTTTAGCAAATAAGTGAGTAGGTTAGACCATAAGAACGCTGAATAATGTTACGCAGGGTCACAGCAGTGGTCTGTCTAGGCCAGTGGTCTTTCTCCAGTAGTAGCAATAGGAGGTACTGTTTGTGGAGAGCATGAGAACCTGACTGCTTTTTGTGGTCCATTCCCTGTTCAGTACTCCAGCATTTGCAGTTTTGTACTGGAGGTGTGAAAAGACTTACCCCTTTCCAGTCCTTTTACTACCCATTTTTAGTGTCATTTTTTGTATCAGCTTGTAAAATCCACTGCGATCTAATAGCCTAAAACCAGTGAGATATTTATTGATTTTCGTTTATTTTGTTCTATGTCTGTGTGCCCCTTCTAGGGGGGAACCCAAAACGGAACAAGAATTACCACTTGAGAGAAAAACTGCTTTTAGAAGGACTGTCAGTGAGATAAGACCGAGAACAAATATTGGTGAATCAGCATCTGCTGATAAAGTGCTAAGCATATGAGCAAAGAGCTAAGTAGAAAATAAACCATTTGTAGTAGTACTAAAGAGAAAAGTACCCATTGTTGAGTCAAATGTTTTGATTTCATCAGTGTCTCTGCTCAGTGGGGATGCCTTGGGCTTATGTAGCCTGGGAAGAGTTTTGGAAATGACTTCTAAGAGGTAGGAGGGGAGCAGAAATTGCCAAGCCATTCTTTATTTCCCTTTAAAACTATCAGTTGTTTGGCAACAGGGATTGATAGAGGAGAAAAAAAATGCATTGCTTCGGGAATCTTAAAGCAAGTGGGGCAGCCAACAAAGTGGCCACTCTCGGCAATGGTGGGGGGTATTGGAGTCACAAACTGGCTAAATTACTATAATGGAAAGGGATGCTTTCCGCTACCTGAGAAGAAGTAATTTCTGGGAGGATTGGGTGGTGCCAGACAGTTTTCTGTACTGTTTCAGGCAGGTTCTGGTAAGAGTTGTGCAGAAAGCAAAGCATGTATGTGTGCACGTGCTACACTCTCCGGTTAATGCTGTTTCCTCAAGCGACCACGTAAAATTGTGCTTGGCATCTGCGGTGTTCCGCAGGAAGATGTAACATCTTTGTCATGGTACAAAAAGCACTATAGTTTATGAATAGTTTGTGTGTGTGTGTGTGCTTTTTCTTCCTTGATTAAAGAACAGTATCAGAATATAACTATAAGAATATAGGAACTTCATATATTGACAAGAGATGACCACAAACTTAGCACTGCTGAACAACAAAAATGTATTAACCTTTTACATTATTTGTATAGGCAGATCAGAATAAAGGTATAACTAACTTCCTACAACCTTAAGAAGAGGAATTCTCATTTTATATAGATCCTCATTGCAAAGTTGGGCCTTGCTGCCCAAATCACTGAGAACACTTTTGTGCAGAAGTGACTAGTGGGCACAAGGTGCAACAGGAGAAAGGCATTTGAGAAAATCAAATTAAAGGTCCTTTTCAGGTTTTTACTGCTCATAAATAGAAAAATACATTGTCCACAGACATCCACAGAACAGTTGGCACTGTCTTTTTTTGTGTGACAGTACTGGTTTCCATGCACAGTGGGTGTATGAACAGGAGCTGCAAGTAGAGATGTGTAAGTAGAGGCCATAGCTTCGGTTCTGCTAAAAGCTTGGTTTTTCATGGAAAAACTGTGCTAGCTGCAAGTAACTTACTCCAGTAGCCAAAGGGCCCTGGCAACTGATTTTTTACATGAGTGAAAATAATTCATTATAAAAAGGAAAATAACCTCTATATGATGTAGGAATGTAATGCAGAGTTTTAAAGGGCAAGTATTTTGCGTGTCTGGCAGAATCATAAAGTCCTGGGCTTGATTTCTAAAGCATGAATATCTGGAAGTCTCGGGCAACATATGGGCTGTGAGTTTTGAAAACTGCTATTGGGATTGAGACCTGAATAAACTAGTTAAGCCTCTTGGCTGAGGGTGCCCAGGAGGCCTATTTCTAGCCTTTGTTGTAGGCTTAAAGAGATTATTGATGATAGGATACTGTTTAAATACAACAGAATAGTGGCAGTGCCAATGTATTAAAGAAAACACCCTTTTTAATATAAGGTCACTTGTTAAAGAACAATTGGACATAGTTCACCACGAACTCAAAACAAATATTAAGGCTTCTAACTTAATGGCAGAATGCATGCCAAGTCAATGAATGAGCATGTTGGTGGCACTGAAAACATTTGCCCTGAGGAGCTAAGTATATGCTTGTTTGTTTGGAAAAACAATGATACAGAAAGACTATCTTAAAGTGACAAGGGATATAGAAGGTACTGGCATTAAGGATGTGATTGGGAATTTCAGATACATTTCTGTGATATATCTGATATGCATTCAGGCCATTTGCAGTGACATATGGATTTAGTTAGGTAACTCTTGTCGACTAATTGCAAATAGCAGGATGCAGAGGAGGAGAGGGTGTCTTATAGGAGATAAGACAAGCTTGCTGGTTTTGAAACTTTTAGAGCTGGCAGCATTTAGTTCTTTTTTTCTTTCACTCAGTTTATCTGAAATTACAGTTTTCATTTCTTTCCCAGCTGTGCCTTTTTTCCCTCTTTCAGTCCAGTGGTTAACTTGTCTTTGTACTCTAGTTTTCTTGTGGATGCACATTTTCGTAAAGCTGAATTAACACTGACAGAGAGCTGCCATTCCTGTCAAAGATTGCTGTCACTGGTTGCTTCAGAAAAGGACAATATCCAAGATGTCTTTTAAATATTGGGAGTTATGTGCAGCATTTCTTCTCTGGTACTCCTGAGTCTTTATTGCTTTTTCTCTCAAGCCAGATCTTTTCCTGACAGTTTGAGGCAAGCAATAGTACAAACAGCCATATGTCCTTTTTTTAACCTGTTCCAAAAGAAAACCCATAAATTTCATTAAAAAGGTAGTTTGAAGACAAGACGACATGCCTCAACTCAGGCACTTTAAGTGAGTAAAATGAAGTAGAGCTGTTTATGTCCAAGGATTGCAGTACAAGGGTAAATGGTTTCTATTTGGATGTTTGATGGGTTTTTTTGTAATCAAGGACAAAACAGCAAAAAATGCCTAGTGTGGTTCAGTATGCTGCTCTGGGTGCAGCTGGCCGGAGTGAAATGTTTATCACTCTGATCTGCTCATTGCAATGAAGCTTCTCCCCAGGGGAGCTTGTCTTCTGGTGTGCCAGTGTAACCGGCAGCCCATGCAGTTGTGCTTTAACAGAGCTGCAGGACTGTCAGTCCAGTTTGCAGAAGCATGTTAGAAAATACAGTAAAGTGTTCAAGGAAAAAGAGAATGTCAGAACTGGATTAGGAATTGATTGTGCATGTAGTTATTTGGCACAGCCAATGAGGAAATAGTTTTAGTCAGGGGGGTGGGAGGAGGAGGAAAGGTGATGCCAAGCAAGTATGAACAGAGTGGGGTTTTGTAGTTTCTTGACCTGGCTTTGCTTCAGACAGCACAGCCTGACTGAGAGTGCCGTAACTTAATGCAGTCAAGGTTGCAAACTTGAAATCCAGGGTATGTGCTGTTGCTATTGTTAAATCCATATGGCTTCAGGGCAGTGTCCATGGGCTAATAAAAGATTTTCGAGTGCATATTAGGGTCCAATGAATAGAAGCTGGAGGTGGGAGCAGGATTGGTGTATTTGACTTCTGATTAAATACTGGGAAAACCAGTCATGGAACGCTGCAGTTCTTGGGTGGGATTTGGCTGCAGATTCAGTCATCAGAATTCAGGTATCTCCTTGTTGGTCTTTAGATCCTTACTTTGCTGTAGTCAGAGGACATCTACTCAATACAGTTAGTGGACGCCTGACAGCCATAGGGTCACCAGCTATCCACTTAAAGTTTAGATGAATCACTTTCTAAGCTAAACTAGGAGTTTCACTGTGTAAGTCACATGTAGACTCCCATATTCAGGTTTCTGAGTCTCAAATCCCATCCCTTGGCCTCCGCTTGTTCATTAGAGATTCTACCAGGTCACTGGCTTCAAGTCCAGAATGGTATGGTTCCTATGGTAGTAGGTCATATATCATAGCTGTCAAACCCATGCGGATGACAGACCACACCAGGAACTTACAGGCTTACAACTGCATTGTACCCTTTATGTGTATATTTTATGAGATGCTGAAATACACTGTAAGGTCCATTTAAAAAACAGACAAAAAAACACACAAAACTTTTTTAGTTATGGAAGAAGATGGAAGACCTCAAGGATCTGATTCCGTAGAGCTCATTAGAAAGAAGACAGCTGTTTCCTGGGTACTTTCATGAGAACATTAAGGACTCGTAAGTACCCACTGGAGCAAAGTGTGAGCAGACCTGAGGGGTTGTACGTGAAGGCCAGGTGCCTTTTTCAAAGACTTACTTAAGCCAAACTTGAAATACTGAGCAGGGTATAACTGATACGGAGGGGTAGTGATCTGTGGGATGGAAGGGCAGACGTTCTTATGAGACATCTTGAACTCTAGATCTTGTTTTTGCATTTTTCTGCTGTCAACTTCATTAAATAACTTCAAATATCTTAAATTTGTCATATGATTTTTAACATTGTATGAATGTTACAGTTTCCGCAAACAAAGGGAAGGGCTTATAGCTTTTGATACATGTAAGCTTGTGATAAATGTATAGCTTACAGCTTTTAATTTCCATGGATTTCTGGGGTTTTGGTTTGGTTTTTTGTTTGTATTTTTTTCTTGTGGTTTCTTTAACTCGTATTAAATGGTTTTCAGTTGTGTATTTGTGGTACAGGAATACCTTGTTCTCCTAGATCAAGACCTGTTTGAGATAGAAACTCCAGGATATCACTCAGCACTTATAAGAATGAGGAATATGTAGGTCATCAGAAGATAAAGGGAGAACACACGTTTCACAACTGAATGTGCTGATCAGAGCATTCACTTCCCCAGAGGTCATAGGGGGGTATGTTTGCACCAGTAAGACAGGAGATTTCTTGAGGAAAATCAAGAACAGAGTGACTGACCAAAGCATGAGGGAAATCTTTTGGCATTTTTTCCAGCAAGAGGGAGACTTCAACAGAAACAGTACATGTGGTTTTTTTGTACTCTAGGGTATGTGCAGTCTGTGAGTGGGAGAGCATAGTTTCTCCAGGGAAATGAAAGCAAATTTGAAGGTGGACAGTCTGGCTCCATTGGGAAGCAAATTAGGTTTCTCCATACAGGTCTTTTCAGTCTCAGTAGCGTGTGCATCTGTTGTCTTTTGTGTAAGGTGGCCTTGGTTCCAATACTGTGTAGATAGCTATCAAATGTAATTAATTGGCTCCCTTTTAAAAAAGCTTTGGCTAGTAGTTTCTGCAGAGTCATTACAGAAGACTTGTAAAGGTGGAAATTAAGGAACACAGTAAAAGGTGCTGGTTCTGTAGGCCATGTTTCTTTTATGTATGGAATTTTTGCCTGTTCGCCTTTGGATGCAACTTCTAATTTTAAGCTGATTCTGCTAGACAAGGTCTAGTTGCCCAGTCCTGAGCTTTTCTTGCTGTGCAAACTGAATACCTAGCTCTCTGCTTGTCTCCAAAGAGCAGTCAGACTACTCTGTTATCATTATCATCAGCCCGCTGATTACCTCAGGTCCTCCAGCTTGCACATGGAGAACCTGCTGGCAGCTGTGGCAGTCTCCAGCTGAAGAGGTAAGCTGTCTCTTGTGAAACACAGGAGCTAGAACCTTTGCCTTACCTCACACAGTAACTACATGATTACAGTCTGCAAATGGTTGTGTCTGGCTTTCAGACTACTTCATTAAGAGTTAATTTGTATGCACGTTTGGTTTTCCAAAAAAACAACACACATGACTGATCCACCCTATCATAAATTTTTATAATGATAAGGTGGTGCGGGCTCATCTAAAATTCCTTCCAAAGGCGGTGTCAGATTTTTACTTTAGTCACCCTAACCATCTTTTCCTTCCCTGTATTTTTGCCGTAGCAAGGCTTTGTTTACATGAGCTGGTTCCTAATAGTTCTGCTCCTACTCCCACCCCCACCAGCTCTTTGCAACATATTGTAGATTATCATTACTAAAAGTTCAGATTGGCTTCTTTATTTTTTATTAAGAAGTATTTATTCTCCTTGACTTCTTTTCCTTAAAGCACCTTTCCTCAATGCTTCACTTCAGGTTTGCAGCTGCTGGTATGAGAAGTCGGAAGTAATTCAGTGTGACTGTCTAGGATGTAATGGAGGGAGAAAGGGAAGGCAGCAGGTGTATAAATCTGATTGGAAAGTAAGTTGTCAGAAGGAACAGGCTTAAGTCTCCATTTGCCAATGAGGGTGGAGGTGAGAGAGTCTTTAGAAATTAGCTAGTGTGTGGATGGTTGACAGGCTTGGCGGAG
Organism: Bolborhynchus lineola; assembly: GCA_025448015.1. Lineage (NCBI taxonomy): Eukaryota > Metazoa > Chordata > Aves > Psittaciformes > Psittacidae > Bolborhynchus > Bolborhynchus lineola. The sequence goes on along the minus strand of JAOEHX010025084.1, from coordinate 29,921 downwards.
ACAATGAGCAGCTAGGGCAAACAGTGACCTAGACAGGAGAAAATTTGGAGGGGGTCAGGAATCGTTATTTCCTTTCTCCTCATCCCACAGGAAAAATTAAGTATGTTTACGAGGTTTTAAGGAGCACAGGAGAAGAAGAGGGTAGAGAAGGGCCGACAGTAATGCTGATGAGGGTTCAGGGTGCTTTGTTTTGCTTTGTGCTGACATAAGCATGTGCATAGTTGATGCAAGTGAAATACCATGTACTCTTGCTGCTGCTGCCTTACTTCCTCGTTATGAAATCTAGGTAAAATGTTCACAATCTACTGCATGTATCTAGAATGTCGGACAAACATGATGCCATCAGCACCTTAACCCACAGATGAGCAGCAGTGTAGTGGTAAAGCAGCTTCTTTAGGAGCTCCCACCCTATACCTACTCTATAGCTGCTTTCCATAATAGAATTATGAGACCCTGTAATGTGCATTCAGGATCTATGACATGCAAGGCTTTACACTGATAAATCCTCTATCATGAGCCATGATCTTGCCTAGAGCCGAAGACTAAATTGTGCCGACTGATGCAGTTGTGGTGTGTAAGGTGTGTGGGTTTGCTGTTTTGTCAGGTGAAACTAGGGTAAAGTCAAAGAAGCCTCAAGAAGGCTGGAAGAAACTGATGTAGGGGAAAGAGTTGTGATCTGGTTTGGCTTTAGAACATGGCAGGGGGGAGGGTGGGGTGGCGGCTACCAGAAGCACAACAGGAAATGCCGTGTTTCACAAGTGCTACCACTGAAAGTGTTTGGAAGTCCAGGTAGCTCTCTGGTATCTGACCTTAGCTGACATATAGCTTAACTTTTCCAACTTGATGCACAGAGAAAGGGATGGGAGCCTTTTTGCTGTAAGGCATGCATTCTTGGGACCCAGTGGCCACTAATGAATTTTTGGGATCCAAAAATTAGGTGACCGTGAAATTCATCTGGAATCTACTTGTATGTCGTAACGGAAGAGGAAGAAGGTGGCTCCTCTACAGTCCATAAAATGCAGACCCTTTAGAAAATACTGTCATTTCTAAGGAATTTGTTAATGAAAATCATACAGAAACTTAGTGTTGAGCTAAAATTTCAGTTGGCTGGTTTTTTGACGGGGCAGGGTTTTTTCCCCTCCCCTCTTCTTTTAAGGAGCAAAAGGCTGCAGTCTGATTTCAGTGTGCCATATGTACATACATACACAGCTGGTGTTATGAAAGATATCTGTGTGCAGATAATGCTTCTTGTCGTGTATTCAAGCTGGAAGTCAGATGTGAAGGATGTGAAGTGGTCTGCCGGGAATGGGAGATTTAATTCAGGAAGCTGGGCCACGATCCACTGTCCTAAGCCACAAAGCTTCATTCCACATTATATCTAGTTTTCTAAGAGTAAATTCAGGTTTACCCCAGCCTGAATCTCATATACTAAAGTAAACCTGGTAAAACTAGATTCTTGTGACACTTCTTGCAGTGTTTTAACATTTTCTTATTTGTAACATTTCCCAATGCAGGCCTTTGGGATAAAGAGCTCACTTTCTCCGATACTGGGTTTTCTTTCTAAATGGGATATGTTTTTTTTATACACAAAAGTTACAAGTTTGTCTTGAAAGCTCTTCCAACTGTCAAGTCTTTGAACTGAAAGTCAGTCTTTGAACAGTTTCTTTCTACCTGGAGTGAAAAGCATATCCGTGATTCACCAGATAGCTTGGGTCCATTAAAGATTAGTTGCCCATTAATCATCTATTACTTCGTCACAGCAGTCACAGAGTAGTCCACAAAGACACACGCTAATGTTCAGTCAACTGCTTTTGTAAGGACGTTTCTTAAAGAACGAGTAATGTAGAAGAAGACCATAAACTGCACAATTAGTCAAATTTGCTAGTACTGTAAATTCTTCAAGTTGCTTAAAAATAGATGTCGCTTAATATACAATGCATCAGCTCTTAAATTTGGTAGTTATGTTTAAATATTTAAGTGTTTCAATAGTGTTAAATAGTTTTATACTTGTTCTAAATTAAGTTCTTCTGGCAAAGAGTTTTTTATTTTGTTTCTATTGTGCTGCAGACTCTTCTACAGATTTTTGGTGTGGTGGCTGTGGCTGTGGCAGTGATTCCTTGGATACTCATCCCCTTAATTCCACTATTTATTCTTTTCATTTTTCTTCGACGATATTTCTTAGACACTTCAAGAGATATTAAACGTCTAGAATCCACAAGTATGTAGTTTGGCGGGACATAATGTTAGCTCAAAGCCTGCTTATTATTATGGGAAATGCTAGTATTTTATGGACAGTCCATCAAGGATTTTTGTCTTTTCTATGCAAATAACTTCCTTATTGCTTTGGTTCTCAACTACTGCATTATATGCTTAGCTCCCGTTTTGCATAATGATAAACTTTGGGTATGTCAGTTTTACTATCTGTAAGTAAAGCTAGTTCAGAACTAGCGCTAAGTCACTGGTCTTTCGGACCTTGCATGCATATACTAATGGTGTTTCTGACCTAATCTGGCTCATGTGCTTGACTGTTGCTTGACTATGATACAAAATATTAAGCAGTATAAATAAGAAACTTGAGTGCCTCGTATCATTAATAAAGCTCAAAGAATTTCTTCAGTGACAGCTATTTTTAAAAACGTAGGACATTTTTGTATGAATTAATATGTCTGGCTGTCTGATTCTAATTGAGTAAGAGGACTATGGTTAAAGATACTGCATATTTATTCTAAGAGGATGCAGTACAGTATACTTGTGTGGTTAAATATAAAGTAGTAGGATTAAAGATTAATGTGGTACAAAAAGAATTAAATGCTGTCCTTCAGCTATTGCTAAGCTATTCTCATTTCCCTTTGTAGCTAGAAGTCCAGTGTTCTCCCACTTGTCATCATCCCTCCAGGGACTTTGGACTATTCGGGCTTTGAAAGCAGAGGAAAGATTTCAAAAATTATTTGATGCACACCAAGACCTCCACTCAGGTTTGTGATGAATTGACATGAAAAATCAAATACTTTGCTCTGTAGGAGGGAAGTATCTTATGCCCTCAGCGACGTGTATGTAATGTGCATTAAACTCAGTAGGAGCTGTGCATTTGTCTCTTTAGGGTAAAATTTCTCTATTAGAACAAAACTGTTTCTATCTCTCTAGATTTTGAGAGTTTACTTTGGGCTGTAATACAATTTGAGATAGCAATGCACATGTTTTAACAATGTCTAAGATAAACAATTTAAAGTGTGCCTGATAAGAATATTTAATTTTTTGACATTTTCTTGGATTCTGTCTTTAAAAAGAGAGGGGGTAGGGTGAAGGAACAAACTCTATTGTGAAGCATTTAATATTAAATATTGTGCTAGGAGTGGGCAGAGATAATTAGTATAAATCATCTTGGAAAAGTTCCATAAATCTCACTTCTTTTTTACTTTGAGGAGCTTTCAGGACTCAAATCTAATACATGGTATTAACATGACTGGAAGGTGTAAAATATTAGTATTCTGCAAGCGTAAGTTACACAATTCAGGTTTTACCTTGTGATTCTTTGCCTTCTGTCAATGAGATGTTCTCTCTTACAATGTTTTTAAAGACATAGCAGAATTAAAATTTTCAGTGGTGTGTTTGTTAATTAGGATATTGTATTTCCTTTGTCATAAGACATACAAGTATGTTCTGTGGCTTTTTACAGACTTCTTAGCTTTCAGACCAGACCAGGATCTTTTCTGAAGCACAGTTTACCACAGACTGTAGAATCACACATACTGAGATCTGTGTAGAGCCCAGTAACTTGTGACTAGGGAAGCGTATCTTGCAGGGAGGCACTCCTAGCTTTGCATTCCCTATTTCCTATTATCTTCAAGTCACTAGTTATCTGACCAAATCAATGTTACAGCAGCTAATAGCAAGGGAACACAAAGTTGTTTCTTAAGCTTTTTAGTAAAAGACATCTTTAGTCAATAAACTGTGTATAAAAGCTTCACTATAGAAAGAGGACTGTAGCCTTTAGAAGACATATTTTCTTGTATTTTAAGGTCAGATCTAAGGAACACAAACACACTATTTTCTGTTCAATTTTATGCATCTCTCTAATAAAACTGTCAGTATCTCTCTTCCTGGGCAATTCAGGAACCTGTTTTTGAGATCAAGCTTCAGTGCTTACTGTTGCATTCTTTTGTCTACCTACTTGCTTCAACCTGGTGTCTTTTCCACCAGGGTACTTGAGGTATAATAGCTTGTTTAGCATGTGTGTAGTTTTTGGTCCTTTGAGGGAATATTGAGCCAGCAGTGTGCCTGGGTAGAAAAGGCAGCCAGCAACATCTGGGCTGAATTAACAGGACCACAGCCAGTGGAAGGAGGAAAGTGATTATCCCCCTCAGCACTTGTTAACCCACATCTGGAATACTGCATCCAATTTTGGACCCCCAGATGCAAGAAACACTCTAAAAACTGAAGTGCGTCCAGTGGAGGGGCCACTAAGGTGGTCAGGGACTAATGGGAGACACCTCCCTATGAGGAGAGACTGAAGAAACTGGGTTTGTTTAACTCGCAGAAGAGAAGGCTTAGAGGATTTCCTAGCTGATGTCCAGTACCTGCAAGGATGTTACCAAGAAGATAGACTCTTCACAGTGGTTCATGGTGGGAGGAGCAACAAAATGGTATATGACTGTCCATAGACCATATAAAATGTCTTGTTTAATGAAACCAGCTCCTAAATGTGTGGTGGGGCATATGAAGTCAGAGTTGGTGTAGGTTCGACTAAGAGGTTGCCAACTCTGGACCTTACACGTCTTTTGTCATCCTCTTTCCCTCAGCTGTCCTCCCTTGGCTGATTTGATCAGTCCATTATCTGGTTATCCAAAATTATCTGTCTTAAAATCAGACTTACCTCCTCCATTTTTATGTAAGAGGAAGATTATTTTAGTTTGAATCTTTCCCAGCACTGGGCTAACAAACATTGAAAGAGTTGAAATAGCACTGATCTTTTAGCATGATGTGTATGACAAGCAATTGTAGAATCATAGAGTGTCTCAGGTTTGAAGGGACCTTAAAGATCGTCTAGTTCCCCCCCACGACGGGGACACCTTCTACTAGACCAAGGTGCTCAAAACCATGTCCAGCCTGGCCTTGAACACTGCCAGGGATGGGGCAGCCACAGCTTCTCTGGATAACCGATAACCTGTGCCAGTGCCTCAACACCCTCAC